>NEWO01000074.1:1812682-1887738 GCA_003013225.1 Phalaenopsis aphrodite
CTGTCCCCATCATGTAATTCCACACCTCAAGCATCTCAAAACCCATGTTCATATTTTATTTCTACTATAGTGTCTGTCCTAGGACTGTAATATAAATAAAAAAAACGTTTATTATAAAGAATCTACCAACAAAATAGAATAGTTTAGAACAGCCTATCACATGCAGTAATGATGAACCATTCCCCAGGAGGATGGCTTAGCAAGCACCTGCGAAAAATGTACTAGTGTAAACCATTTCATCTCCTCTCTTTTCATGCTGTGGTTCCCCTATAAGAAATAGAAGAGGAGTGAAAGTGAGAGGGGAGAATGAGAAAAATAAAGAGAGTGAGAGATAGTATGGTAGAGAAAGATCAATGTTAGAGAATAGAGAAAGAGAGGAGTAAGAGAGTTTTATAGAGAGGATCAGCCTATCTCCCTCTTCTTTATCTTGTTTGTCACTCCACTTCCTCTCCCACCCAATAACAGAAGAACAAAAGAAGGGATAATGGAAGAGTGAGAGAGAGAAAGATAATAATAAAGAGAGAGAGAGGTGACATGCTCTCTCTCGTATCAACAAACTCTCTCTCACTCACTCATTCACTCTCTCTTCTAACTTATCTCTGTACTTTTCTACCTCTCATGTGTGCTCTCTTCTCAGGTGACATCCTCTTCCCTCTATCTTTTTTTGCTCTTATCTCTCTCTCCCTACCTTCTTGTGAGAAAGAGATAGAAAGAGAGAGGGTCGGAGCATGACAGAGAAGGATATAGAAGATAGAGAAAGAGAGAATAAAAAGATGGATATAGACAATTAGTGAGAGAGGGAGAGAGAGAAGGAGAGATAAAGAGAGGGAAGAGGAAGAGAACAAGAGTGAAGGAGGAAGGGAGAGAGAGTATGTGTGAATAAAAAAGAGAGAGAAGGGAAGTACAAGAGAAAGTTTGATGAGCGGGTAACAAAAGAGAGAGATGGAGAGGGAGGCAGAGGGTCAAAGGGAGTGGGATGTAGAGAGATGCGCTAGAAAACGAAGAGAGAGGAAAGGGCATGGAGAGAGGGAGAGAGGGAGGGAGGGAGATATATGGAGATTAAGATAGAGGAGCGATAAGGAGAGAGGGAGTGAGGGAGATAGATAGAGTAAAAGAGATTGGGAAGAGAAAGAGTGACATTTGGAAGAGAAAGGGAGCAGAGAGAGAGCAAAGAATAAAGAGAGAGGAGAGAGGAGAAAAATATAAAGAAGAAATGGAGTGAGAGAGGGGCATAGAGAGAAGAGAGAAGATAAAGAAAGTTGTAGAGAAGAGAGAACAAGAGAGTGGGAGATGATGAGATAAATATAACGGAAGTGAGGGAGAGAGGGGGTGTTAAAAGGATAAAGAGAGTGAAGAAAGGAAGGAAGGAAGGAAGGGGGGAGGTAGAATGGAGGCCAAAAAGATAGTGGGAGAGATAGTGAGATTTAGGGAGAGAGAAAGTGTTGAGTTAGAGATAGAAGAAGAGAGAAAAGTGAGAGAAAGAAGAGGGAATAAGAGAGAAGAGAGAGAGTGAGAGATTAAAGAGAGATGAGAGAGGGGAGGAATTGAGAATAAGAAAAGGGTTAAGTAGTGAGAGAAGGAGAAAGAGAAAGTGAGGACGAGAGAGACAAAATGCCGATAAGGAGTGAGATAGGGTCACTTTCTATTTCTTTCACTCTCTCTCATTGTTTTTTTTCTCATGCACTCTCTCTCTCTCATTGTTTCATTTCATTCTCAATACATCTATCTCTCTATATCCTTCTCACTCTTTCTCTCATTCTCTCTTTCCCCATTCCTCTCTTTCTTCAATTCTCTCTCTACTCTCCCTCCTTCACTCTTCTTATTCTATATTCCTCATCTTTCTCTCATTCTATCTCTTTCTTTCTCTCTCAATCTCTCTATCTTTTTCCTTTTTATTTCATGTTCTCTTTCTCTTCATTATATCTCTCATTTCTCTATCTCCCTCATGTTCTCTCTCTCTTCATCTGTCTCACTCTCTTTTCATCCCTATCTCTATTCGTCTTCATCTCAACCTTCATCCCTCCATCTATTTCCCTATCTTTTCATCCCTCTCTCCTTCCAAGCCTTCTTCTCGCTCTCTCACCTCCATTGCTTTATCTCTCTCACTCTATCTCTCTTGCTCTTTTCCTCTCTCTCCCCCTCCCACTCTTCTCTTGTTCCCACCCTCATTCTTTATATCTCTCATACATTTCTAACTCTCTCACTCTTCTCTCTCTTTCTCCATCCAACTCTCTCAAAGAGCATGAGTGAGAGAGAGAATTAGAGAGAAAATAATGGGGATAGAGAGAGACAAAAAGTAACAGAAGGTGGGAGAGGATAAGGAGGATGTTATATAAAAGAGAGAAAGAGCAAGAGAGCTATATCTCTCGTGCCTGTCTCTCTCTTTTATTCTCTTCCTCACACATGCCCCCTCTCACCTCTCACATGCACTCTCTGCCTCAATCTAGCTCTCTCCCTCTCCATCTTTTCTCTTTCTCTTTCTCCGCCCTCATTCTCTCTTTTTCTCTTCCTCTCCCTCTCTGATCATCACTCTTCTCTTTGACTTTCTCCCTCTTCATCATTTCACTTTTCCTTTCCCTCTCTATCCCACTTTTCTTAAATCGGCCTCTCACTCTTTCATTATATGAGAGAGAGATGGAGAAAAGGGAGACAGAGAGGGAGAGGGAGAGGGAGAGAGAGAGGAGAGAGAGAGAAAGAGAGTATGTGAGTGATACTCCCTCTCTCCTCTCTCTTGTGCTATCAACCTATTCTTTCTCATTTTCTCACTTACTCTCTTGTACCCCCCTTAGTCTCTTGCTCTCTCTCTCACCCCTCTATCTCTAGCTCTTTCTCTGCCCCTTCTCTCTCTTTTACTCAATCCCCATTGTGCTATTCTCTCTCTCTTTCTCAACCACCCTCCTCATTCTCTTCCTCTATCCCTCCTTCCTCTCAAGAGAGATAGAAAGAATAAAGAGGCAGACAAAAAGAGAGAGAAGATTAGAGCGAGAGAAACTTTAATGGAGGGAGAAAGAAAAAAAAGAGAAAACATGCTACAGAAATAGAGAAAGGGATTGAGAGAGAGAGTGATAGTGAGGGAGAGAGAGAGAGGGTGAGTGAGAGATAAAAAAAAATATATGTAGAAATTTTGTGAGAGAGAAAGAGAGAATCAAGATAGAGAGCGATATCTCTAATCTCTCTCTATACCTCTCTACCTCCCCCTCTCTCTATCTTGGTCTCTCACTCTTTCACACTTGTTCTCTCACTCTTTCACAGACTCTTTCTACATATATCCCTTTCAATATTTCTCCTCCTTTCCTCCTCCCTCACACCCTCCTCCATCTCTTTTTTGTCCTTCTTCATCTCACTTGTTCCCCCTTAATCTCTTCTTCTCTCTCCTTATTCTGTCCCACACTCTTTCTAACTCTTTCACTAGTCTTCTCTCTCCATTGATTTATCAACCTCTCCTCTCTTCTTCTCTCTATTTAGAGGAGAAGGATAGAGAGCTAGAGAGAGGTAGAGAGAAAAAGAGAAATGGACGAAGATAGAAAGAGAGAAAAATATGGAGATCCAGAGTGAGAGAGAGAGAGTGTGTGGGAACAAGAGGAGAGATGGAAAGATAGACAGGATGATCCCCCATCTCTCTCTCACTCAATCTTCTATTCTCTTCTATTTTTCGCTATTCCCTCCTCTCTATCTTTTTTAAGCCCTCCCTCTCTCACTTTGTTATCACTCTCTTTATCTCTCTTTACCTTTTTCCCTCTTGCCCTCTCTTGCTCTCCTTCTTCCTCACCATCCATCCCTCCTTTCCAGTGATATTACAAGAGAGAGATAAGATAGAGATGGTAGGGGGAGTGAGGGAAAACGAGTGAGTGAGAAAGAGAGAGTGCAAGAAAAATGGGTATAGTGAGAATGAGAAAGAGAGAGTGAGAGTGAGAGAAAGTAATAGAGCAAGTGAGAGAGAGGGAGTGTAAGAGAAGAATCAGAGAGAGAGAGGTGATAGTAATGGAAAGGATGAGAGAGAGAGAGGAAGTGAGTGTGAGAGGGAAGGTGGTAATGATAGGAAGGAAGAGAGATGATTGACAACAAAGAGAGATAAGGAGATAGATAGAGAGAATATAGAGCAATGTAAAAAAGAGTGAGTGTTATCTTACTCCTCTTCTCTCTCTTTCTCTCTCTAACTATTCTTTGTATCTCTCTGGAGAGGAAGGGTGATAGGGTAAGAGAATGAGCAGGGTGGGTAAGAAAGAGAGTTAGAGACAGAGTGAAAGCGATAGAATGTGAGAAATAGAGAGAGAGCATATACAAGATTGAGTAAAAGAGAGGGAGAGGGGAGAGAAAGAGTTAGGAAAAGCGATTGAGAAAGCAAGAGAGGCAGAAGGTGAGAAAGAGCAAGATATAAAAGATAAAGTACAGTTGATATCACAAGAGAGAGGGAGAGAGATAAAGGGATGGAGTATCACTCACATGCTCTCCCTCTCTCTTCCCAATCTCTCCCTTACTCTAATCATCTTTCTCCTTCCCTCTCTCTCATACCATTAAGGAGTGAGAGAGGAGGATAGAAGAAAAAAGAGATAGAAAGGGAAAGGAAATGTGAAAGTGATGAAGAGGAAGAAAGTCAAAGAAACGAGAGATGGTCAAAGAGGGAGAGATAGAGAGAGAAAAAAAGAGAGCAAGTGATAGAGAGGTAGAAAGACAGAAGATGGAGAGGGAGAGAGCTAAACTGAGGTTGAGAGTGTATGAGGGAGGAGTGTGAGGGAGGGATAGACTAAAAGAGAGAGATAGGCATGAGACATATAACTCTCTGACTCTCACTCTCTTATATATCCTTCTCTTTATCCTCTCCCACCCCACACTTACTCTTTTCCTTTCTCTCTATCTCTCTCGCTCTCTCTAATTCTCTCTCACNTGAGGGAGGGATAGACTAAAAGAGAGAGATAGGCATGAGACATATAACTCTCTGACTCTCACTCTCTTAGATATCCTTCTCTTTATCCTCTCCCACCCCACACTTACTCTTTTCCTTTCTCTCTATCTCTCTCGCTCTCTCTAATTCTCTCTCACTCGTACTATTTGAGAGAGAGATGTATGGAGGAAGGGAGAGAAGAGTGAGAGAGTTAGACAAGTTCGTGGTATTAGTGAGAGACTGAATGAGTGAGGGAGCAAGGGAGAGAGTGGGATAGGGAGAGAGCGAGATGGAGAGAGAGGGATAGAGAGAGAAAGATGGAGAGACAATGAAATCAAACAATGAGAGAGTGTGTGTGTGGGAGGAAGAAAATCTGAGAGACAGTGAAGATAGAGAGAGTGATCCTATCTCACTCTCTATCAGCCTTTATTTTCTCTTAATCACTCTATCTCTCTCTTTATAACTCTTCTCATCTTTCTCTTCCTCACATTGTCTCTCTCACTTTCTCTCCATCTTTCTCTTTAAAGCGATATATAAATAAATGATGTGTGTGTGTGTTGGAGGGAGAGAGTAGAGGAGGTGAGAGATTTTTATAGCGAAGAAATGAGAGAGAGAGAGAGGAAGAGAGAGAGCAACAGAGCAAGAGAGAGAAATAAAATGACAAGGTGGAGAGGAAACCAGGTAAGGAGAGACAAGGAGGGACGATGGGACTGAAAGGTAGGAAGGAAGAGAAAGAAGAGAAGTAGAAGGAGGGATAAAGATATATAAATAAAGAGTAAAAGAGAGATGGGGAGAGGAGAGAAATTTAGAGAGAGAGAGAGAAGAGCATTAGAATAGAGAGATAAAGAGCAAGTAAGAAAGGTGAGTAAGAGAGTAGATAGAAAGAGTTGAGAGAGGAGGGAGTGAGCGGGAAGGTGTTGGAGGGAGAAATATAGAATAGAAGAGAAAAGAAGAGTGAGTGAGTGAGAGAGAGAGAGAGATAAAAGGGAGAGAGGAGGTGAGTGAGGGAAGGATAGAGAGAGGGAGATGGTGAGCTAGAGCAAGATAGGAAGAGAGTGAGAGATCTACCCATTCTACTTAGTGCTCCCCTATCCACCCCTCCCTTTTGCTATCTTCCCCTCACAATATCTATGATCTTCCCTTCTTTCACTATCACCTCCCTCTCTCCTCCCTTGCCTCTCTCTCTCCATTCCTATCTTTCTCTCTTTTTTGCTCAATATCTATCTGTATTATGTGAGAGGTAGAAAGAATTAAAAGAGGGGGAAGAGAGAGAAGAGAGAGTGAGCACATAGAGGGACAGGAAGGGAGGGGGAGAGAAATAAGTAAGAACGTGTATAATATAAAGTAATAAGGATTGGAGAAAGTGTGGTATAAATGGACAGGGAGAAAGCAAGGTATATGAAGAGGAAGAGGGTGAGAGATATAGACAAAATAAGAGAGAGTGAAAGAGAGTGAGAGTGAGAAAAAGAAAGTGGGAGATAGGTAGAGAGAGTGGTTGATAGTACGAGAGAGAGAGTGAGCGAGAGAGAAAGTGCATGAGTGAGATAGAGAGAGATATTTCTAACATGACAATTAGAGAAAAAAAAGAGGTGAGTAAGAGAGAGAAAGAGAAAGAGGGAACGAGACAAAAAGTGACAAAAATATCAAAAGTGAGAGAGAAATGCAAGAGTGAGAGAGATGGAGGTAGTATGTGAAGGGAGATTGTTAGGTGAGGAGAGTGGAGTGAGGGCAGGAAAGAGAGGGAATGAGAGTAAGAAAGAGATAAAAGAAAACTAGAGGGGCAGGGAGAGGGAGAGGAAGAGTGAAGAAGAGAGGGAGGTAGCAAATAGAATGTGTCAAGGATGGGGAGAAGAGAGAGAGTATGTAAAGTGATAGTGATACCTCACTCTTCTCTCTCTTCTTTGCACCCTCCATATTTATCATACCTCTCAATGCCTGTCTCAATCCTTCTTATTCTCTAGATCTTTATCTCTTTATCTCTTTTATTTCTCTACCTCCTCCTCCCTCTCTCTTTCTCTTATGTTCTCTTCTTCTCTCTTTCTCTTAATTTATCTCTCTCACCTCTCTCTCACTCTCTTCTGCCTATTTCTCTTGCTAATGGGAGAGGGAGAGAGAAACAATGGTTCTAATGAGAGAATTTTGAGATTGTGAGAGGGAGGCTCTCATTGTCTCCCACTTCTTTCTTTCTCCCTTTCTCTCTCCCTCTTTATCTCTCTCCTATGTCTCAACCTTTAACTCTCTAATTCTCTCAATTTTACTCTAACACTCTCTCACTCTAACGCTCTCACACTTTATCTTTCTCTTACTTTATCTCTCTCACACACATTCTTCTCTCTCACTTTTCTTTGCCTTTTCTCTCTCTTTATATCTCTTCCTCCCTTATCTCTCTTATTCTCCCTCTTACCCACCCTCTTTATCAATACATCTCCCTCGTGATCTCTCTTAATCTATGTCTATCAATCTTCCTCTCTCATGCTCTCACTCCCTCTCCCCTCCCTCCCTCTTTCTTCCTATGTCTATCTCTTACTTCACTTCTCTCCCTCATGCTCTCCCTCTCCCTCTCTCAATCCCTCTATTTCTCTCTCCCTCTTTCCATCCCCCTCCCTCTCCCCTCTTCCCTCTCCCTTTGTCTCTCTTCCCTTCCCTCTCTCTTCTTCCCTCCATCTCTCTTTCCATCCTTCTCTCTCTCCTTTTCATCTAGTCTCTATATCTATTTTACTCTCTTCAGCTACATTTCACACACTATCACTTACTCTCTCACCTTTCTCATTATCTCCCTATCTCTCTTCTCCTAATCACTCTCTTCTTCTCATTCTAACTACCATTTCTTTTTTCACATTCTCTATTCCTTGTCTCTCTCATTAGCTCTCTGTCTCCTATTACTTGCTTTATCTACTTCCTTCTATCTTCTATCTAGTTTTCTCCCTCTCATTGTACGTCAAACTCTCTCTCACAACAACCTTCCTTTTTTCTCACTCGCTCTCTCTAACTCTCTCTCTCTCTCCATCGCTCTCTCTCACTCTCTCCCTCACTCTCTCTGTAACTTTCTTATCCTTCACTAGGCCTGTCTCACATTTTCTCTTTTCTTTTTTCTCTCATCCCTATCTCGCACTCTCTTTCTCTTGTTGTATCTCTCTCACTCCTCTTACTCTTCTCTCTCTCTCTGCTTCACTCTTATCCCTCCCTCTCTCTCTTTTTTTCTATCTTACTCTCCTCAACTTTCTATTGCTTGATATATATTTTTTAATCACTCTCTTGCTCTTTCTCTCTTAGTCCCTCACTCACTCTATCTCACTCGCTCACTTCTTTCACTCACTTTAAGCTCTCTCCAAACATCATCATCTCCCTCACTCTTTTACTTTCTTCTCCCCCATCTCTTTGTCTCCCTCTCTCTCTATATCTTTCTCAACCTACTTTTCTCTCTTTCCATTTCACTCTCTTCTCTTTTCTATCGCATTCTTTTTTCTCTCTCTCTCTTGCTCTCTCAATCTTTTATGCTATATCTCTCCTTCTCTTTCTTACTCTATCGCCCTCTCTCACACATTTATCTCTCCCCACCATATACCCTCTTTAATTCTCTTTCTCTCTCACCTCTCTCATTGCCCATGCTTCCCTTTCTTTCTTTAAATATATATCATCTTCTTCTACCATTATTTCTCCTCTCTCTCCCTAACTCTCTTTCATTGTCTATCTCTGCATCCTTCACTCCTTCTTAGTCTCCCTTCAACCATCTCACCCTTTCTTTCTCTCTCACTCTCTCTCTTCTCTCACGCACACTCTCACCTATCCCTTTCCGACTTCTCTTCTTTTTTTCACTTCTTTCTCTCTCTTTATCAATAAATTAAATGGAGCAAAACAAAGTGATGGACCAAGAGAGAGAGAGGGAGAGAGGAAATGAGTGAGGATCTTTTATGTTATATCTCTCATTCTCTTTCTTACTCTATCTCCCTCTCTCACGCATTTATCTCTCCTCACCATACCCTCTTTAACTCTCTTTCTCTCTCTCACCTCTCTCATTGGCTGTCCTTCCCTTTCTTTCTTTATATATATCTCATCTTTTTCTACCCTTATTTCTCGTCCCTCTCCCTAACTTTCTCATTCTCTATCTCTCCATCATTCACTCCTTAGTCTCTCTTCAATTCTCTCTCACACACACTCTGACCTCTCACTTTCCGAATTCTCATCTTTTTTCTCACTTCTTTCTGTCTCTTTATCATTAATTTAAATGTAGCAAAAGAAAGTGATGGACCAAGTGAGAGAGGGAGAGAGGAAATGAAAGAGGATGGGGGAAGCAGCAAGAGCATGAGAGAGAGAAGAGAGAGGAGAAGGCAGACAGGTTTGTTCTCCCTCTCACTAAGAGAGAGAAGAGATATAGAAAGAGAGATGGGAGAGAGGGAAAGATAAACAAGAATAAAAAAAGAGCAATTGAGCAATAAGAGAGATAGAGTGGCATGGAGGGATTGAAAGAGAAAAGAGACGAGAAAGATAAGGGAAGTTAGAGAAGAGAGAGAGAAAGAGGGAGTGAGAGAGAGAGAGCTAAAGAGAAGGGGGTGCTAGAGAGAACCGATGAGATCAAGAGAGAATATAAGAAAAAAAGAGAAGAGATAGTGGGAACAAGATAAAAAGATGAGAGAAACATAGAGAGAGGGAGTGGAGAGATTGAAAAATAGAATGAGAGAAGAAAGCGAGTGAGAGAATCTACATCCCATTCTAGTTTGAGAGAGAAGGAGAGAGAGAAGGATGGCAAGTGAGTGTCTAGTTGCTAGCTTGAGAGAGGAAGAGAAACTAGTAGAGAGTGAGATGAGGTAGAGAGAAAGAGCGAGAAAGAGGGACTGAGAGAGAGCAAGTGATTAAGAGTGAGAGAGTGGGGGAGAGAATAAAGAGTTAGGGATGGAGTGAGAGAGAGCGATAGTGAGAGAAAACATAGATAGGGAGAGAAGATAAGGAGAAGAGGGAGGGTTAGAAAGAGCGAGAGAGGTAGATCTAGAGAGATATGAGGTGAGTGAGAGAGGGAGGGAAGGAGGGTGGTAGTGAAAGAAAAAAGTGAATGGACAGAGAGAGTGGAATAAGTGAAAGACTAATAAGGAATATGATATTGATGGGGGATAGAGAGATGTAGGGGTAAAGGGAGAGATAGAGAGTGTGAGACAGAGAGTGAGAGGGTTGGAGAAAAGGAGAGAGGAGATGGGGCGAGTGACAGAGAGAGGAAGAGAGAGTGTATCAGATAGAGATAGGTTGCACTCCCCTTTCATTCTCTCTCTCTCACTCACACTCTCACCCTCACTCTCTCTCTCTTTTCTCTGCTTCTATTCCTCTCATTACTATCTAACCTCTCTGTAACTCTCTCTTTTCTCTCACACTTCATCTCCTTTACCTCCATCTTATCTCCATCCATCCCATAAAAAGATCATTCTCTCTACCTCCATTTTTTCTCTCCCTTTATCAATCTTAGTCTATCTCTCTTTCTCCTCTCAATGGCTCTCTTCTTCTTTATCACTTTCTTTTCCTCTCCCTCTCTCTAAAAAAAATAAAATAAGGAGCTAGAGAGTGAGGCAGAGGATGGAGAGTGAAGGAGAAAGTGAGGAGAAACTAGGAAAGAACATGATATAGAGCTAGAGACATAATGATGAAGATAAGGGAGAGGAGACTAAGGGAGGGAGTGTGAGGTATGGAAGGAGAGGGGAGTAATGAGGGAGAGTGAGAGAGAAGGTAGAGTGATGAGGGAGAGGGAGGGAGGGAGAGAGATAGAAGAAAGAGAGAGAGAGCTATCACTAGCTATTTATCCCTTAGTTTCTCTCATCCTTTCCTTCTTTCTTTTTATCACTCAATCTATCACTCCCATCTCTCTCTCCATCTGTCTTTCTTCATCTCCATCACTCTTTATAATGGAGTGATGGAGATGGAGAAAGGGAGAAATTAAGAGAGAGTAGTTTCTCTCTCCCTTAGCTATCATAACCAAATCCAATGGGAGAAATTACAACAAAAGACTAAGATATTACAAGGGAGAGAGCATAAGAGAGTGGGGCAAAGAAGAGAGAGAGAGAGAGAGAGAGAGAGAGAGAATTTGAGAGAGAGGGAGGGAGGTGGGGAGGAAGGAAAATGGTGGTAGAGAGAAAGTAAGAGAGAGTGAGAGGGAGTTATAAAGAGAGTGTGTCATGAGCGGGAGGTGGGTAGAGAGAAGGTGAGAGTAGGAGGTAAGAAGGGAGAGAACATGAGTGATAGAGGGGGAGATATAATGAATGAGAGATAGATTGGAGGGAGATAGGAGAAATAGAAAAAGGCAGAATGAGAGAGAAAGATTATGAGAGAGAGAAAGTGAGTGAATGAGAGATTGGAGGAAAGTGAAAGGTATGTGATATAAGAGGGAGATTGCTAGAGATAGAGAGAGAAACATGCCTCTTTCAATTGTTTGCCAACCCTCACTATTCACCCTCCTTCCCTCTCTCCCTCTTAAGAAAGAGAGAGATATTGGAAGAGTGAGAGGGTTCCGGAGAAAGAATAAGAGAGATGGGGTGATAGAGAGATAGAGGGTGAGGTTGAGGGGGAGGAAATGATGTTAGAAGGACTTAATGATGGAGAGACACAAAGAGGGGGGGAGTTCGAGGGAGACAGAAAGACTTAAAGCACAGCCCTCACACTCACCTTCTCTCACTCACATCTCACTCTACCTCTCTCGCTTCCTCTTATTCTCTCTGATTCTCCCTCTGACTCTCCCTCTCTCCCTTACTCCCCCCTTCTCTCTCTCACTCTCTCCTACTCCAACTCCCTCACACACACTCTCTTTCCTCTCNCAAAGAGAGGGGGAGTTCGAGGGAGACAGAAAGACTTAAAGCACAGCCCTCACACTCACCGTCTCTCACTCACATCTCACTCTACCTCTCTCGCTTCCTCTTATTCTCTCTAATTCTCCCTCTGACTCTCCCTCTCTCCCTTACTCCCCCCTTCTCTCTCTCACTCTCTCCTACTCCAACTCCCTCACACACACTCTCTTTCCTCTCTCTATATATTTTCTCTATCACTCTCTAACACTGCCTCTTCTCTTATTCCCACTCCTTCTCCCTATGTTTCTCTTTATTATGCTCTCTCTTTCTCCCTCCCTCTCACTCACTCTTTCTCTATGGCTCCTTTTCCCTCATCTCCTTTCTCCCGCACTCTCCATCAACTGTCTCTCTCTCTCTAAAATTTCTCTCATTTAGATAGAGAATAGAGAGATAGAGCGAGAGAGAGGTGTGAAAAAAAAGAATGCGTGAGGGAGAAAGAGATAATGACATATAGTAAGAGAGAAAATGAGAAGGGTGAGAGAGAGATTGGGGAGAGATAGAAGGAGAGATGGAGAAGAGAGTGTGAAAGGACTCTCTCCCCTTTCGCTCTCACGCCTCTCCAACACTAACCCTCCCACACTCTGTTCTCTTCCAAGAAGAGAAAGCTTTCTCTACTCCTTTTTTGCTCTACCTAGGTATCACTCCTTTCTTTCACATTCATACACTATCACATTTATTATCTCTAGAGGAAGGATGTTAGTGAGAGAATGAGAGAGATATATCTCACTTTCTCTTCTATCCTCCTCTCCCTCCTCATCCCTTTCTCATTTTCAATTGGTCTACCGCTTCTGTCACTCTTAATCTTTCAAATTGTTCTCTATGTACCACTCTCCCTCTCTCCATCTTTTCTTTTCACTTACTCTCCATCTCCCTCTCCCTCTCTCTTTCTATCTCATTATTCTCTCTCTCTCTCTCTCTCTCTCTTTTAATCTCCTATCTCTTTTCTCTTCTATATCTCTACTCTCTCTCTCACTCACTCTCTTTCTCAACCTCCCTTTATCTCTTACTGTCTCACTCTCTTTTCTCTCTCTCTCTTTCTCTCACTGTTCTTTTACCTTACACTTCTTCATATTTCTCCTTCACTTTCTTCCTGTCTCGCTCTCCACATCATTATCTTTTACTCTCTCTCTGTTTCTCCTATATCTGACTCTCTCTTCATGTCTCTCACTCTCTCTTCATCTCTTACTCACTCTCTTCTCCTTCTCTCATTCTAATTATCTCACTTCTCTGCCTCTCCATCCCTTATTTTCTCTCTCTTGCTCCCTTACTCTCTTACTCTTTCTCTCCCTATAACTCTCCACCTGAATTATTTTTTTTACTCTCATTATTACTCACTCATCCTTTCTCACTTTCTCCCACACGCCCTCTCTCTATCTCACTCCCTATAACTTTCTCACTGTTATCTCACTCTTAATATCTCCTTCCCTCACTATTTTAATATCTTTCTTTCACTTACACACTCTTTTCCCTTTAACTTACTATCTCTCGCAGTCTCTCTGCCTCTCTTATAATCTCTATCTTTCTCTACTCTCTCACTCTAATATTTCTCTCTTATTCCCTCCGGACACTCGCTTTCTCCCTTCCTTTCACTCACCATCTCTCATACTTTCTCTTTTTCTCCCTCTCTCTCTCCCTCTCTTTCTCCCTCTCTCACTCATACACTCCCTCCCTATCACTCTCTTATGTGAGAGAAAGTGAGAGACATTTATCTCTCTCTCTCCCTTTTGCTTTCTATCTCTCACTCTCTCACTCTTTACCTCTCTTTCTATCTATCTCTTTAATTCTCTTAGACAGAGGGGGAAGAGAAAAAGAAAATAAAGGAAAGAGAAAAGAGGTTAAACCACTTTCTTTCTCTCTTACTCTATCTCTCTATCTCTCCTCTCTCTCTATCATTCTCTCTCTCACACACATTTTCAATTTTTTTCACTTACCCAGAGAGAGTGTGAGAAAATAGATGGGTCGGGGATGGAGGGAGGGATAATGTGAGAAAAAGAAGGGGAAGGAGAGGAGATGGGTAGAAATGAGGGTAAGAGAGAAGGATAAAGTGGGAGGGAGTACGAGAGAGAGAGATGAATAGAGAGAGAGAAAGATAAAACAATAGAGATAAAGAGAAGAGATAAAAATATAAAGAACGAGAGATAGTAAGATAAAGATAGCAAGAGAAAGAGTGTGAGAGAGAAAAGAAAATGATAGAAGAGAGAGCGAGAGAGAGAAGGGAGATGGGGGGGAGAAAGATAAGTAGGAGATATAGAAAATTAGAGATTAGAGAGACAAAGCAACAAAACGAGACAAAGAGGAAGTGGGGTAGGGAGCAAAGGAAGAAAGAAGGAAGAGAAATGATGAAGAGAGAAGAGTGAGAGAGAGAAAAAGATGACTCAACAAGGGGAAAAAAAGAGTGGGAGGGAAAAAGTTAGGCTGAGAATGGAAAAATAGAGTGAGTTAAACGAGCAAGCGAGAGAAATTATAAGAAAAAAAGGAAGGAGAGCTAGAATACGATAAAGAATGAAAGAGAACAAGATTTTCTCAGAGAGAGTAAGAGAGAGACACAAAAAAGGGACTATTTTATGCTCTAACTTACTCTCTTTTGATCTCTCTCACTTTCTCCATCTATCTCCTTATCCCTCTTCTCTTCACTCAAACTATCAAAATATATTGATCATCTCTCCCCAACTCTCTTTCTCTTCCTTCTCTCTCACTCGCTTTCACTCTCACATTCTCTCTCATACTATCTGTATAGTTCTCACTCTTTTTTGCTCCATCTCTAGAGAGTTATTAGAAAACAAAGAGAGGATATAGAGAGAATGTTCTAAAGAGATTGAGAGAGAGAGGAGACAGAGAGAGAGTGAGGGAAGGGGGAAGAAGAGGGAGGGAGGGAGGGAGGGAGAGAGGGAGAGAGAAAAGAATGGGAAGGGAGAGGGAGAGATAAAGAGAAATATTGAGAAAGTAAAAGGTTGGAGAGAGAGGAAGATATTACTCTTTTCTCCCTCTTTATATGGTCACACACACTCTCTCTTTTCTCATTCTTCCGCTCAATCTCACTTTCTCTTTTCTTTTCTCTCTCCCTCTCACATTTCTCTTTAATTCTGCAACCTCTAACAAAATAGAAAGACAGAGAGAAGCATGATAGAGCACGAGAGATATAAAATGAGAGAAATAAGGAGAGAGCACTAGCAAGGGAATGAGGGAGCAAGTGAGGGAGAGAGAGCATCGGAGATAGAGAGCGAGTGAAGATAAAAATAGGGAAAGTGAGAGAGAAAATAAGATAGAAAGGGGTATGTGAATGATGGAGAAAGAAAGAAGAAAGGAGAATTAACGAGATATGAAAGGCGTGTGAGAGTTAGAGTGTGAAGGAGGTAAACTGAGAGAGAATGAGAGAGACAAGTGATGGAGCTAGAGAAATCATCATCAAATAGGAGGCTGAGGGAAAGAGAGGAGGGATAGGGAGAGAGTGAGAAATAGAGGGAGTCTTAAATGGGAGAGAGAATGAACAACACAGTGGGAGAGAGGGAAGGAGATAGTGACAGAATGTCAGATAGAGAAAGATGTGGAGAAAGGGGCTAATAGTTTAAGAGACAGATATATAGAGAAATGGATAGCATGAAAGTTAGTGAGAGCGAGGGAGACATGAGGGAGAAGTGAGATAGGGAAAGAGGGATGGGGGGAGTTTAGGCAGAAGAGAGGTAGTGAGAAAGAATAATAGACAAAGTGAGAGAGAAAGAGATAAGAGAGTAAAAAAGAGTTCAAAGTGTGAGAGAGTGACAGAAAGAGGCACAGTGATAAAGCAAGAGTGAGGGATTGAAAGAGAGAGAGAGAGAGTTAGGGAGGGAGGGCAGGACGAGCGAAAAAGAGAAAGAAGAAAGAGAGTGTGTGTGTGTGAGTGAGTGAGAGAGGGGGAGAGAAATTAATGAATCAAGAGAGAGAGGGACAGTGAGAGAGAGAGAGAGTGAGGTTGAGAGAGTAAAAAAGAGGCTACGATGGAGTGAGGGATGAAGGGACAGAGAGGGATAGGGAGCTCAAGAGAGAGATAAAGAGATAGAGAGGGGGAAGAGGGAGGGAAAAGAGAGGCAGAGGGAGAGAGAGCACGAGAATGAGTGTAGGAGAGGGATAAATGTTGAGAGGGAAAGGGAGAGAGATAAGGATGGGGAAGAGAGATATGAGGAGCGAGAAAGGGAGGGAGAGAGTAAAAAAAGAAATTTAAAGAGATTAAGAGAGTGATGGTTTAAGATAGAGAGAAAAAGAGACAGTGAGAGGGGTAGAAAGAAATATGCCTCCTTCCTTTTGGTTGCTCCCTTTTCTACATATAAACATTCTTTTCACTCTCTCTCTATATCTATCATTCTGTCCCTTTCTATCTCTCACAATCTATCTCTTCATTTCTCTCTATCATTTTATCTCACTCTCCATCTCTCTCATACTAACAACCTCATTCTCTCTCATTCTCTCTCTTTATTCCAATCTTTTACTCCCCTCCCTGTGTCCCTCCCTCCCTCCATCTCTCAAAGAGCAAGAAAGAGAGATATAGAGATAAAGAGAGTCCATATCTCTCTCTCTCTCAATATCCGGTCCCCCTCTCTGTCGCTTTTATTACTTTGTTTTCACTTTCTCTGAGTGAGAAAGTGACAATGAGAGAGAGAATGAGAGAAAGAAAATAAGAAAGAATGAGATAGACAGAGAGAAGAGGAAAGAGTCAAAGAATGAGAGACTGAGATGAGGATCAAAGAAGAGGAAAGCTCTTTATTTATCTCCCTCCCTCACTCTCTCAATATCCGTCCTCGCTCTTTATTTATCTCTCCCTCCCTCACCCAGTTGATAGGAATGGAGGCATAGATATCTAACTTTTTTTATCTCTATCTTTTCTTTTCATTCCAAGAGATTGAGAGTGTTTGATAGATAGGGAAAGAAGAGAGTGAGAGAAGAGAGAGTGAGGAAGGGTTGAAGCGACAGATACAAAATAGAGAGATGGGAGAAGAGAGAGAGAGAGAGAGGGAGCAAGAATGAAGGAGAAATAGAGAGTGGGAGAATGAAAGATATCTTTGTTTTCCATCCTCACCCTCTCGTTCACTATTCTCTCGCTCCGCCATTTTGTATCTTATCTCTTATCTTTTCTCTCACTAAACTATTAACCTACTTCTCTCTCCAAATATCGATTGCTCTCTCCCTCCTCTAAGTCACTCCCATGCTCTCTTACACTTGATATATATGTTTTATCTATCAGATAACAGAAGAGTGGAGAGAGTGTAATGTTGATTGTTTTAGAGAGATAGTGACAAGGAGAAAGAGGAGAGAGAAGTAAAGAGAATGAGAAATTACAAGAAAGAGAGCATGAGAGAGTTAGCGAGTGAAAGCTCTCTATATTTCTCTCTCACATACACACTCACTCATTTTCTCTTTCACACTCTCTACCACTCCCTCTCTTTTAAAGGTAGAGGGAGGGAGCAAGGTGGGAGGGAGCTTGAAAAAGAGAGAGTGAAAAAGAGCTTGAGAGGAAGAGAAAGGTGTGAGAGATTCGGAAAGAGAGAGAAAGTATGAAAGAGATTTAATGTAGGAGAGTTAAATGCAGAAAGAGGCTAAAAGGGAAATAAGATTGGAGATAGAGAGATAAAGTGAGAGAGAGAAAGGGTGGGATAGAGAATGAGGGAGGCAGAGAGATGGGGAGAGAGAGAAGAGAGGGAGGGAGGTAGGGTAAGAGAGAAGGTAAGAGAGAGACTATGTGTATGGGGTAGTAAGGTTGAGGAAAATAACAAGAGTGAGAGAGTTAGTGTGGGAGGGAGTTAAGGTAAGAGAAAAGAGAAAGAGCAATTAAGAGACTTATAAGGAGATGGAAGAGGATAAAGAGAGTTGAAAGAGGGAGAAAAGTGTGTGCATGTGTGAGAGAGAAAGAGCTCTCCCTCTCCTTCAATTCTCTGCCAACTCTATCCCAATCTTTATCATTCTTCCTCTTCTCTCACACCCTCATTCTCACTCACTATCTCTCTCCCACTCTAACTCTTGCTCTCTCACTCCTATCTCTTTTTCTACCCACTCTCTTTTGCTCTTGCTCTTTAGTTATGATATGAAAAGAGAGAGAAGGGAGAAGAGAAGAGCAAGAGAAACAGAGATCATGAGAAAGAGAGATAAAAAGAGAGGGAGGGAGGCAGGAGAGAGAGAATGTAAGAGAGAAAGGCAAGCGATTGGGAGGGTGTTATAGATAGAAAGAGAGATAGAGATAGTGAGAGAATGAAGATAGTGAGAGATAAAAAAGTCAAATAAGGAGAGAGGTAGAATGTGACCAAGAAAGAGACATGTGGAGTTAGAGAGAGTGAAGAGAGGTGGGCAAGCAAGAGCAACAAAGAGATTGGGAGATAAAGAAAGGGAGAAAGAGAGATACAGGGAAAACAGTGAGAGAAAAAGGAGAGAATGAGAACAAAGAGCGGGAGAGTGGTGGTGCATGAGGTAAGGAGAGAGAGAGAGAGGGATAGAAGGAGAGGCCTTATATCTGACATACTTCTAATGAGAGTGAAAGAGAAATCAGAGAGTGAAAACAAAAAAGGGAGAGAGAGAGAGAAGATCAAGAGAGGGAGAGAGAAGAGAAAGAGAGAGAAAGCAAGGCAAGAGGGAGGGTGGGAAAAAATGAATGGGAGACAGAGATGAGAGAGAGTGTGAGGGAGAGAAAGTGAGAGTGTTTGAAAGATAAAAATAAGATGAAGAGCAATAGTGAGGGATGGGGAGAGAAAGATAAGGAAAGAGAGGTAATGAGAGATAATGTGAAGGGAGGGACAGAAAGAAAGAAAGATTGAGATTGTGAGAGGAAAGAAGAGCTATAGAGAGCTGAGAAAGAGAGAGGGAGGAAGCGAGTGAGAGGGCATGAGAGAAAGTAAGAGAGAGAAAGGGATAGAGATAAATAGATAGAGCATGAGAGCTAAGAAAGAGAGGGAGGGATTGAGGGAGAGTGGAAGAAAGAGTGATACAAAGAAGAGAGTGAGGAAGGGAGCATGAGAGAGAGTGATTGATAGGTAGAATGAGAAAATATGCCTTTTAAAGGGAGGGAATAGAGAGAAGAGGAAAGAGAACATAGAAAGAAACTAGAGAAAATAGGGTAGAAATTGAGAGTTAGAGAAGAGGGAGCGACAACGAGAGGAAGAGAAAGAGGGAGTGAGGGATGGTAGCAACATGAGAGAAGAGAATAGAAAGAGCTATATCACACTCTCTAGCTCTCTCTTCTACCTTGGTCTTTTCCTCTCTTGATATAATTCTCATTATCTCACTTACCCTTTCATCACTCTCTACCTCTCTCATGCCCTCTCTATTCGCTATACTCTCCTCTCTCTATCTCAATTTTCTATCTCCCTCCCTCTCTCTCTTGTACTCTCTTTTCTCTCCCTCTATTTATTTCCCTCTCTCAATCACTCTTTAATCTACCATCAATGTCTCTCCCATACTCTCTCTCTTCCACCACTCTCAACCGTTCCCTCTCTTTCTCTCTCCTCTATTATTCTTTGTTATTTTCTCTCTGCTCTCTATCTCCCTAGCAAGAAAGAGGGAGGTGAAGAGAGATATGATATGTGAGAGGGAGAGAAAAAGAGAGTAAGAATGAGAGAAGTGGGTCAGAGAAATAGATATAGATAGAGAACTGGGCAAGACGTAGGGTGGGACAATAGGGAGAAAGAAAGAGAATGAGAATGAGATAATGGGAGGGAGAGAAGGAGAGATAGAGAGTGGAATAAGAGAGGAAGTTTGATAGTAAGAGATTGAGAGAGGATGGTGAGAGTGGGAGGGGAGCAAGACAAAGAGAGAGTGGGGAAGGAGGAGCAGAGGAGGGAGAGGAAGAGGGTAAGGGAAAGGTGTGAGAGAGATAGAGAGAGAAAGAGAAATATAATTGGATAAGAGAGGGAGAGAGAGTTAGGGTGAGGGAGAGAGAGAGTGAGGGAGAGACTAGGGGAGGTAGAGAAATAAGGATAGATTGATAGTATGAGAGAGAGATGGAGAGGAGTAAGGTGGGTGGGAGAGTGAGATAAATGAAGAAAAAAAGAAATGGAGAGACGTAGATAAAGAGATAGAAGAAAAGAAAGAGTTAGAGAGAAAGAGAGAGAGGGTGGGAGAGGGACTGATTGATGTAGGGAGAGAGAGACAAGGAGATAAGAGAGTTATCTCTTCTTGTCTCTCGCTCTCTCACCCTATCTTTCTCTCTCTCTCTCTCTTACTATCAAACTATTAACCTATCTCTCTCTTTCCGTCCCGGTCTCTCTCTTTCTACTTTGTACCCTCCCTCCCTATCTATTGATATCTCTCTTTTCTTCATGTCCTTGTAAGTCTCTCCCTCCCTCTCTCTTTTTTTCTCTCTATCTCACTCATCTCTCATGCTTTTTTTTCCCTCTGTATCTCTCTTTCTATCTCTCTCATTGCCTCTCTCTCTCTATGACTATCTCTATCTCAACTCACTTGTCATATCTCTCTCTTCTACTCTTTCTTCTCTCTACCTTTCTTGCTATATCTTTCTGGCTCATCACTTACACTCTTCCTCATCTTTTGCTTTCACTCTCTCACTACACTCTATCCCTCTCATCTCTCACTCCTGCTTTCGGCCTCTTCTCTCTATCTCTCCTCCTCTCAAACTCTTTATCTCCCACACTTTCTCTTGCTTAGTCTTTCTCTATATCCTTTTCTCCCCTTGTATTGCTTTTGATATCTCTCATTGTCTTTCCCTCCCACTCTTCTTTCACAATCTTCTCTCTCACACTCCTCTCCCTCAATTATGTCTCTCTCTCCATCCCTCCCTCCCTCCACCCCTCTCCTTTCCTCTCTCTCTTTCTTATACTATCAACCTCTCTCAATCTCTCATTTGCTATTACACTATCACTCATTCCCTTTAACTCTATTCCTATCTACCATTATCTCTCAGATTGTTGCTATATCTTTTCTCCCTTTCTCACTCTTACTTTTCTCTTTTCTCTCGTGAAGTCTCCTCACTCTAGTTCTTTTTCTCTCTAACTCACTCTTTGTCTCACCCTCCCTCTCCATCTTTCTCCTTCCTTCCCCCCCTTTATCTCACACACTCTTTCTCCCTCTCTCTCACTCTCTCTCCCTCTCACTCTAGATATCCCACTTCGTCCCCCTTTATTTCTTCCTCTCTCCCCCCTCTCTCTCCCACTAATTTATTGTCACTCTATCTCTTTGTCACGCTCCTTTATTTCTTTATTTATTAGAAAAAGGGTGAGGGGAGGGAGGGAGAGATGGGAAGGGAGTGAGGAAGTAAAGGTAGGTGGTAGATAAAGAGATATCTGTTGATAGTGTGAGAGAGATGGGAGAGAGAGTGGATAAATAATAGAGAGAGGAGGGGAAGAACAAGTGGGGGAGTGGGAAAGAATGTAAAAGAAGAGGGAGTGAGAGATATGAAGAGAGAGAACATGTGGGAGAGCTGGAGAAGGAGGGAGAAACAGAGACAAATAAGAGATTAAGAGATAGACAAGAGAAGAGAGAGTGAGAGTGATGCAAAGGTAGAGAGAGAAGGTAGAAGGCTAGAGAGAAAAAGGGAGGAGAGAGGGAGGGTGAGAGCTGAAGAGCTTGAGAGAATTAGAGAAAGTATGATTGCAAAAGAGAATAGTTAGAAGGAAAATGGAAAAGGGTTAATGAGGAGGCAAGGAGAGAAATTGCAAGAGAGACAAAGAGATGAAGTAAGAGAAGGAGAGAGAAGATGAAGAGAGGGAGGGTGAGTGAGGGTTAGAGAGTAAAAGGGAAAGAGCCAAAGAGAGATGTGAGGTGATTGAGCTAGGGAGAGCATGAAAAAATAGTTTAAAGGTTGAGAAAAGAGGGATGACAAAAGAGAGGAGAGACCGAGATGGAGAGGAGGAGAGAGGTGAGTGAGAGAGTGATAATGAGAAAGGGAGGGAGGGATATTTCTCCTTCTTCTCCCTTTGTCAATCTTGCTCTCTCACTCTTCTCTCTATCTTGTTTCATGCAAATATCCTTTCACTCTTACCCTCTCTCACTCTTCTCTCCTCGTCTTTCTTTTTCACTCATGGTCTCTTTGTCACTCTCTTTTTCTCTCTATCTATCTCTCTCTTCCAAAACTCTCTCCACCCATCATTCTTTCCTCATTTCTTTCTAATACACGTCTTTCATACTGTTGATGGCACTATCCCTCTTTTGCTCAATAGCTCTAGAGAAAAGAAAATGTGAGAGAATAGAGAGAGCAAGAGAGTGATCCCTCTAGCTCTCTATCTTCTTACTCTCTACCTTTGCTCCCTTACTCCTCTCTCTCTCTCTCTCTCTTGCTGCCTCATTCTATCCCATACCATTCTTCTCTCTAACTCAAATTTTCGCTCTTTATCTTTTGCTCTCTCACTCCATCTCTCTCTTGGTTTTTAATGCTCTCTCAACCTTTTTATCATCGTCATGCTCTCCCTTTTTTTAACCTGATCTCTCGTTATTTATCTCATCTCCCTCTCTTGCTTTATCTCATTCTTTTTGTCTCACTTTGCACTCTCCCTTTACTTTTTTTGTGTCGATATTCCCTCTTTTTTCTATCTTTTTTCAATATATTTCCAACACACTCCCTCTCTTCATCCTTCTCCCTCTCTTCTCTCTTCTTCTTTCTCTCCCCTTCTTAGCGATAGAATAGAAGAAAGAGAATATACTAAAAGACATTTACCTCTCCTTATTAAATCTAGAGGGATAGTCTTTTTTCTCTCTCACACTCTCTCGCTTCTTGCATGCTCCTTTCCTCTCACTATTCCCTCCTCCTCTCCCTCTCTCTCTGTCCTATTTTCTTCTGTGATAGAGATATAGAGATGGAGAAAGCATGAGAGAGAGCATTAGAGAGAATATTGAAAGAAAAAGTGAGGGTTATACAGAATATTGCGAAAGAGAGAGTGAGAGTGAAATAAAATGAGAGATAAACAATGAGTGAATAAGTAAGAAAGTGTGTGAGATTGAGAGAACAGAGAGAGACCAAAAAGGTTTAGATAGAGAGATAGCGATGCAGAGGGACAGAGTGAGAGAGGAAGTGATTGAGGGAGGGAGGTAGGGATGGTTGATGGATGAGAGAGGGACAAGAGAAAAGAGAGAATTAAAGAGAGAGGGAATGTAGAGCAATAGAAGAGAGATAATGTGTTTTCTCACTATTCTCTCCCCTATCTTGTGCTCGCTCTTCATTAATCACTTTGTCTCTCACTCTCTTTCTCTAATAAGAGAGGAAGAGAGAGAGAGACAAAGTGATTAAGTGAAGGAGTGGATAGATAGTGGGAGAGGGTGAAAGAGAGACATTGAGAGAGTGAGAGAAAAGAGAGAGATATGAGAGAGAGCAGGGAAGAGGGAGAGGGATGGGAAGGACAATTACGAGGGAGAGAGTGAAGTGGGGTTTAAATATGGGAACAAAGAAAGAGAGATAGTCCCATCTCTTTCCCATTTTTTGCTGCTCTTCCTGTCTCTCACTTTTGTTCACTACCTCCCCTCTCACCTCTAATCTCACTAACACATCCTCTCTCATTCTCTCTCACCTTCTCTAACTCTCTCTCTCTAACTTTTTTATCTCTATCTTTCCACTCCAAGAGATTGAGAGAGTGTTCGTAGATAGGGAAAGAAGAGAGTGAGAGAAGAGAGAGTAAGGGGTGAAGCGAGAGATATAGAATAGAGAGATGGGAGAAGAGAGGGAGGGAGGGAGCAGGAATGAAGGAGAAAGAGAGAGTGGGAGAGAGGAATAAGAGAGAGGGAGGAGCAAATAGTGAGAGGGATACGAGAGAGAAAGAGATAGAGAAGATAAGAGTGAGAAAATAGAGAGTGCAGAGAGCAAGCAGATAAAAGATGGGAGAGAAGGAAAGAGGGTAAAGTGGGAGAAAGAGAGTGAGAGGTGCCATATATAGAGGGATGGATGACAAAGAAAGAGAGAGAAAGTAAGAGAGTGAAAGAAAGATTCAAAGATATCTTTGTCTTGCTTCCTCACTCTCTTTCACTATTCTCTCACTCTGCCACTCTGTATCTTATCTGTTAACTTTCTCTCTCCAAATACCCATTGCTCTCTCCCTCCTCTATGTCACTCCCCTGCTCTCTTACCCTTGATATCTTTGTTTTTCTCTCAGATAAAAGAAGAGTGGAGAGAGTAACATGTTGATAGTTTTAGAGAGATAGTGACAAAGAGAAAGAAGAGAGAGAAGTAAAAAATGAGAAATTATAGGAAAGAGAGCATGATAGGGATAGAGAGTGAAAGCTCTCTATATTTCTTTCTCACACACACTCTCGCTTCTTTTCTCTCTCACTCTCTCTCCCAGTCCCTCTCTTTGAAGGCTAAGAGGGAGGGAGGAAGGTGGGAGGGGGCTTGAGAGAGAGAGAGTGAAAAATAGCTTAAGAGGAAGAGAAAGGTGTGAGAGATTGGAGAAGAGAGAGAAAGTATGGAAGAGAATTAGAGCGGGAGAGAGTTAAATGAGGAAAGATGCCAAAAAGGAAATAGAGCTAGAGATAGAGAGATAAAGCGTGAGAGAGAAAGGGTGGGATAAGGAATGAGGGAGGCAGAGAGAGGGGAGAGAGAGAAGAGGAGGGAGGTAGGTTGACAGAGAAAGTAAGAGAGAGTGTGTGTGTATGTGGGTGTGAGTGTGAGGCAGATAGCAAGAGTGAGAGAGTTAGTGTGGGAGGGAGTTAAGGTAAAAGAAGAGAGAGAGAGAGAGAGAGAGCAATTGAGAGACTTATAAAGAGATGGGAGAGATTAAAGAGTTGAAAGAGGGAGAGAAGTGTGTGCATGTGTGGCAGAGAAAGAGCTCTCCCTCCCTTTCAATTCCTCGCCCACTCTATCCCAATCTTTATCACTCTCCCTCTTCTCTCACACTCTCATTCTCACTCACTATCTCTCTCCCACTCTAACTCTTGCTCTCTCACACCTATCTCTTTTTATACTCACTTTCATTTGCTCTTGCTCTTTAGTTATGATATGAAAAGAGAAAGAAGCGAGAAGATAAGAGCAAGAGAAAGAGAGAGAAAAAGCGAGAGAGGGAGACAGGGAAGAGAGAATCTGAGAGAGAAGGACAAGCGATTGGAGGGTTTTAGAGATAGAAAGAGAGATAGAGGGATTGAGAGGATAAAGATAGGGAGAGATAAAAAAGGTTAATAAGGGAGAGGTAAAATGTGACCAAGAAAGAGACAGGTTGAGCTAGAGGGAGTGAAGAGAAGTGGGCAAGCAAGAGCAACAAAGAGATTGGGAGATAGAGAAAGGGAGAAAGAGAGAGACAGGAAGAAGAGTGAGAGAAAAAGAAGAGAGAGAATTAGAATAAAGAGTGGGAGAGTGGTGGAGAGTGAGGTAGGGAGAGAGAAAGGGAGAGAAGGAGAGGCCTTATATCGTCAACTCTCTCATTCTTCTAATGAGAGTGAAAGAGAAATAGGGGAGTGAGAGCAAAAGAGGGAGAGAGAGAGAGAAGAGCAAGAAAGAGAGAGAGAGAAGAGAAAGAGAGAGAAAGGAATGGAAGAGGGAGGGTGGGAAAAAATGAATGATAGGTAGAGACGAAAAAGTGCGAGAGGGAGAGAGTGAGAGAGAACTTGAAAGATAAAAAACAATAAGAGGAAGAGCAATAGTGAGGGATGGGGAGAGAAAGATAAAAAAAAGAGAGAGATGAGAGATAATGTGAAAGGAGGGAGAGAAAGAAAGAAAGATTAAGATTGTGAGAAAAAAAAGAGCAAGAGAGAGCTGATAAAGAGAGAGGGTGAAAAAACTGAGACATGAGAGAAAGCAAGAGAAAGAAAGGGATAGAGATAAAGAGATAGAACATGAGAACCAAGAAAGAGAGAGGGAGGGATTGAGGGAGAGTGGGAGAAAGAGTGAGTAAGAGACAAAGAAGAGAGTGAGAGGGAGGGAACATGAGAGAGGGTGAGTTTTAGAGAGAATGAGAAAAGATGCTCTCTAAAGGGAGGGAAAAGAGAGAAGAGGAGAGAGAAGATACTAGAGAAAATAGGGTAGAGATAGAGAGTAAGAAGAGGGAGAGACAGTGAGAGGGAGAGAAAGAGAGAGGGAGGGAGGGAGGGAGAGAGTGAGAGAGGAAAGACAGAGAAAGAGGGAGTGAGAGCGTAGAGAAAGAGAGGGATGGTAGCAGCATGAGAGAAGAGAATAGTGAGAGCTATATCACACTCTCTAACTCTCTCTTCTACCTTGGTCTTTTCCTCTCTTGATATATTTCTCATTATCTTACTCTCCCTTTCATGACTCTCTACCTTTCTCATGCCCTCTCTATTCCCTATACTCTCCTCTCTCAATCTCAATCTTCTATCTCCCTCCCTCTCTCTCTCTCTCTCCCGTTCTCTCTTATCTCCCTCTATTTATTTCCCTCTCTCAACTACTCTTTATCTCTACCATCAATGTCTCTCCCACTCTCTCTTCCGCCACTTTCAACCTTTCCCTCTCTTTCCTCTCTATATCATTCTGTGTTCTTGTCTCTCTCTCTATCTCTCTAGCAAGGAAGAAGGAGGTGGAGAGAGATACGATATGAGAGAGGAGGGAGAGAAAAAGAGTGTAAGAATGAGATAAGTGGGTAAGAGAGAGATATAGAAAGAGAGACAGTGAGTGATCTCTCTCTCTCTCACTACCACCCTCCATCGCTCCATTACACATACACTCTCCTTCACTCTCACTTTATTTAGCATCATTTCTTGCTCTCTCCATTTGTCTTTTCCCTCTATTTCTCCTCACCATTTTTTGCTCTCTTTCCTACCCCATTACCTCTCTCACTCTCTCTCGCCCTTTCTCATGCTTCCGTTCTCACTCTTGTCTCTCTCTCCCTAACCTCTCTATCGCTATCTTTATATATCTATCTCTCTCTCATTCTCTCTCAATCTCATTCTAGATTGTTATCCCTCTTCTCTCACTCTCTTGCTCTTGTTGTATCCCTCTCTCCCACTTACATTTACCTCGCTCTACCTCCCCTTTCTTTTTCTATCCCTCCCCTTTCTCTCTCTTTCTCCCTCACCATCACTCTCCCTCTCTATCTTTGTTTCTTCCATTCCCCTTTTCTTTTTCTCTTTTTCTCTATCCCTCT
Source organism: Phalaenopsis aphrodite (assembly GCA_003013225.1). Lineage (NCBI taxonomy): Eukaryota > Viridiplantae > Streptophyta > Magnoliopsida > Asparagales > Orchidaceae > Phalaenopsis > Phalaenopsis aphrodite. The sequence goes on from NEWO01000074.1 coordinate 1,839,373, forward strand.
TCCTTCACTCTCTTTGCTTCACTATCTCTCATTCTTTTATTCTATCATTTCTCTATAGTTCAATATCTCTCTTTATTCCCCTTTCCCTGTCAAATTCTCCTTCCTTTCTATCTCTCTCTCAGACACTCTCTATTTCTCCTCTCACTAACTCTCTCACATGAGACACAAAGACACATACAGAGAGAGAGTGAGAGAGAGATTAAAGGTATCAACTAATCTCTTACCCTCATCCCTCCCTCTCTTAGTCTACTCCCTTCCTCGCACTTTGTCTCTCTTGCTCTTTTTGTCACTCTCTCTTACTTTTTCTATGCTCTCCATCCCCATCTTTCTCTCAATCTCTCTCAACTCTCTAGCTCTCTCTATCTCTTCTTAGCACTCTATGTTTCTCCTCTCTTTTTTTTCTCTTGCTCTCTCTAGCAAGAGATAGAGAGATCGGGAGAGAAAAAAGGGAGGGAGAGAAACAAGAAGAGAGCATCTCTACATAGAGAGATTGGGAGAGATATAGGTTGATAGATGAATGAAGAGAGGGAGAGTGATCAAGAGATTAGAGAGAGGGTGGGAGAGGACAAAATGAGATAGTAAAAGAGATAGGGGAGAAAAATAGAGATAGAATGATTGAGAAGACCAGGACAGAGGGAGGAAGAGGGAGAAGAGGGAGAAAGAGAGTGGGATAGAGGTAGAGAAAGTGAGAAAGAAAGAGTGAGACAAAGGTAGGGAGACTGAAGAAGAGAGAGAGAGCAAGATTTAGGACTAGAGTGATATCACTCTAGGATAAGAGAGATAGAAGGAGATGAATAGAGAGAGTGAAAGATGGAGAAGAGAGGGAGGCACGAAAAAGGAAGGGGAAAGAGGGAGAAAGAGAGAGTGGGACAGAGGTAGAGAGAGTGAAAGAGAGAATAGGACAAAGGTTGGGAGAGTGGAAAGATAGAGAGTACATAGAATAAAGGAGAGAGGAAAATGGAGAGAATATTAATATCAATCTCTTTCCCCTTCTATTTTGCTTCTCTCTGTCACACACACACACACTCTTTCTCTCAAACTATTAACTTATCTCTATCTGTTCTCTCTCTCCCTCACTATCTATCTCTCTATCTTTTTTTTCATCTCACTTAACTCTTTATCTCTAGTTCTATCTCACTCTTCTCTTTCCCTCAGTGAATCTCTCTCTCCCTATTCTCTTACCTTTGTCCCTCCTTCACACACACTCTCTCTATCCATCTCTATGAAGAAAAAGAGAGAGGCAACGAGAGAGGAGGAAGGGAGAGACGAGAAGAGAGGGAGGGGGATAAATAAATAGAGAGTAATCAAGAGAAACCACTTTCTCTTTTTTTTCACTGTCTCTCTCATTGCCTCTCTCTCTCTCACACTCTCTCTCATTATTTCACTTCATTATCTTTCCATCATTCTCTCCCTGTCCCTCTCACTCTCTCTCTCAATTTCTATCTCTTTCACCCTTTCCTTTCTCCCTCTGCTCTCTCAAGAAAGAGGGAGAAAACGTTGGAAAAAAATAATCATAAAAGTAAGTGAGAGACACTCACATGCTCTCTCTACTCTCTCATTTTCTCTTTCTCTCTTGTGACTCTATCTTCCTCACTCCACCCACCCAATTTTCTCTCCTCTTATTTCTCTCCACCTCATTATCTACTTCTCTTTCCCTCTATCACCGACTCACTCTCTCTTCATCTTTATGTCTCTTTCTCGTACTTTGAGAGGGGGAGGGATGTGGGTTTGAGGGAGAGAAAGTGAGAGAGAAAAAGAGCTAGAGAGAAGACAAAGAAAGATAATGCAAGAGAGATAAGAGAAAGTAAGTGAATGGAATAAATAGAGAGAATGGATGGGAGAGTTAGATTAAGAAAGTGTTAAAGTAGCTAAAAAGGAGCAAAAAGAGAGAATATAAGCATCTCCACCCTTTTTGTCTCTCTTTCTCTCTCGTTCTTTCTCACTATATCTCTCATTTCTCTCTTTTCTCTCCTCTTTGTCCCGCTCTAATTCTTTAACACTCTGCTTTAATGTCTCATCCACTCTTCTCTTTCATCTCTCCTATCACTTCCTCTCTTCTCTCACCTTTTCTTCTTTTTCTCTCTAACGACGAAGCAGGAGAGAAAGTGCAAAAGAAAAATAGAGACAAGAGAGGAACGGAGAGAGATAGCGATGAAGAGAGAGAAAGAGTGATATGAGAAGAGAGAGAAGATGCTTTCCCTCTCTCTATTCCATTTTGTTTCCTATATCTCCCTCCCTCACAATTGCTCTCCCATTAGGGAGGGAGCTAATGAGAGAGAGAGATATAGGAGACAAAATTGGATGAGCAATAGTGAGGGAGAGAGAGACAGATAAAGAGAGGGGTTAGAGAGAGTGGTGGTCAGAAGGACGGAGAGAGAGGGAGAAATAGTGGTTGATGAGAGAAAGAGGTGAAAGATAGAGAAAGTGAATGTGAAGAGAAAGTGAGTGAGGGATGGAGGGAGAGAAGGAGAGAAGAGAGTGATAGAGGGTGGGCAAGAAAGGGAGAGAGGCTTTCTCTCTCTAACTTTACCTCTTTCCACCCTCTTCTCCCTCCCTATTTATCCTTCTATCTCTTTCCTTCTCCCTTGTGTCTCTCACTCCCCTTATGCTCCCTATCTTTGGCTCTCTCTAGCTCTCCCTTTCTTCGTTTGCACTATCCCTTCCTCTCTCTTACAAATTATGTCTCTCTCACACTCACTCTTACTGCTTTAACTCTCACGCTCTCTCTCTCTCTCTTCAAAATCTCACTCTTTTTGCACCCAGGCTCTATCCCTCCTCTCTCCATCACTCATACTCTCTCACCTACATCTCTTTGACATCCTCTATCACTCACCCTCTTTGTTCAATCTATCACTCTTGCTTTCTCGCTCTCTCACTTCTCACTCTCATTCTTCATCACATTCTTCTCTCCCTTTTTTTGCTCTGTTCTCTCCTTTGTAATTATCTCTCTAACTTTAACTTTCTCCGACTAACCCTCACTTTTCTGTCTCTCTCCCGCCACTATCTGCCTCCTTCCTTTTCTCTCCACCCTCTCTCTCTCACTCTATCTTTTTCTCTCTAGCTGACTCTCTCTTAATTCCTCTCCTATTGTCCATCCCCTTTTAACTATCTTCCATTAAATGAGAGGGGTGTGTGAAAGTGTGATGAGAGAGAGAGAGATACAGAGAGAGCTCTCCCTTGCTACCTATCTCATGCTCTCTCTCTTATAATATCTTAGTTTATCTTCTCTTCTTTATATTTCCTCTCTCTCTCTATCACACACATTTTATCCCAAACTATCAACCTATATCTCTCCTACCTTATATGTTCTAATAGGAAATAGAGAGAAAGAGATATCAGTAGTGGTAGAAGAAAGGGAGCGAGGAGAAGTAGAGAGGCAGAGAGAGTGAGAGAGAATTAGTAATAAAGTTAAGAGTGAGAGATTGGTTGATAGCTACAGCGGGAGAGAAAATGGTAAGAGATAAGAAAAAGCAAGATCAGGCGAGAGAATAGTAAGAGAAAGATTGATTTAGGGAGCAAGAGAAAGTGTGAAAGAGAAAGATATTGAGAGAGAAGAGCAAGTGAGGGAGAGATGAGTGCTAGAGAGATAAAGAGTTAAGTGATATCAAAATTTTCTCTATCTCCCTCACTCTTCCTCTATCTTGCACTCTCTATCTTTTTCACTCTAACTTCATCTCACCATCTTTCTCACTCTCTCTGCCTCTGTCCCGCTCTCTCTTTCTCCCTTTTTCCCCCTCCCTCCCTCTATCCTCTATCTTTCTCTCTATCTCTTACTCTCTCATTATCTCTTTTATTCTCTTTTTTGTCCTCCACCACCCTCTCATTAATTCTCTTGATTTCTCTACCTCTCTCCATCTATCTATCAAACTGCAACTCTCCTAGTCCCTCTCTTTGTAGAGATGCTCTCTTCTTCTTTATCTCTCTCTCTCGTTTTCTCTTCTGATCTATCTCTTACTCGCTCTAGCAAGAGAAAAAGAGAGAAGAAACAAAGAGTGCTAGTGAGAGATATAGAGAGTGATAGAGGCGAGAGAGAAAGGGAGAGAGAGAAAAAATGGGGTGGGAGGGAGAGACATCTAGAGTAAGAGAGGGTGGTAAAGTGAGTGGGAGAGAGGGAGTAAGAGGGAGTGGGAGTGGGTGTAAGAGAGGAGGGATGGGTGGAGATAGTTAAGTTGATCCATTCATCTCTCTCTCTCCCACTCTCTATTTATCTCTCTCATGTGAGAGAAAGAGAGAGGAGAAATAGAAAAAGGGAGTGAGAGATATTTTGGAGGGAGAATTGCAGAGGGAAAGAGTGAGAATGAATATAGAGGTACAAAGAGATTAGCAAAAGTGAAAGAAGGAGAGAGTGAGATAAAGAGGGGGTGGGTGAGATATATCAAGAATGGGAGGGGAAGAGAGTGAAAGAGAGAAAGAGAATGGAGAGATATAGTGAAAAATCGAGAGAGAGATGGAGGGACAAACTGAGAGGCAGGGATGGAGCGTCTTTCTCTCTCTCTTTGAGGTGGAGCGTGTAAGGGAGAGAAAAGAGGGAGAGAGAGTGATGGGGAGAGAGAGGGAGGGAGAGAGGGAGAGGGAGGGATAGAGAGAGATATAAAGAGTGTGAGAGAGTGAGATAGTGCAAGAGAGAGAACGAGAAAAAGGAGAAGTGAGAGGGAGAGATAGAGAGAGAAAGTGATAGTGAGGGAGAAAGAGAGAGAATGTAGAGAGATAGAGAAAGAAAGAGGGGAGTGTGGGAGGGAAAAATACAACAAGAGTGAGAAGTGAGAGAAGATGGATAACGATAGAGAATGAGAATAAGAGAGGATGACAGAGAGAGACAGATAAAAGATAGAGATAAAGAGGTTTGGGAAAGAGAGACGTATGTTGGAGAGGGAGAGAGAGAGTGTTATAAGGGGAGCATGAGAAAAGGAGAGAGAGTGTGAGAGACAAATGGGAAAGGAGAGAGAGAAAGCAAGAGAGTGAGAAATGAAGCTAAAAAGAGTGAGAGTGAGAGAGATTGTATGTGAGTGAAGGATAAATGGAGGGTGGTTGTCACAGAGAGTGATCTCTTACAAGCTCTCTATCCATATCCCTTTCTCTTATTCTCATTCTTTGTAACTCTCCCTCTTCTTTAACTCTTACACTCTTTCTCTCTCCCTCCTCTCTGGTATCCTATCTCTCTACCTCCCTCTTTCTTTCTAGAGAGATGAAGAGAGAGTTTAGAATGGAGAATGATAAAGATGACAGAGAAAATGTTGGGAGAGAGAGTGAGAGGGGTTGATGGTACGAGAGAAAGCGCAATTGAGATAGGGAGATAAATAGAAAGAAAGATGTGATAGTAAGAGAAAGAGGGAGAGAGATAAAAGATGGAGATAGAGAGGAGAGATATAAAATAGAGAGGGCAGGAGAGAGCTAGACTTTTATTGAAGGGAGAGTGAGATAATGAGAAATATATCAAGATAAAGAGGAGACAGGGAAAGACCAAAGTAAAAAAGAGTGTGTGATATATGTCTCTCTAATCTCTTCTCTCATGCTCATCCTGCTTCCCTTCTCATTCTCTCTTTCTCTTTCTCTTCTCTCTCCCTCTCTCTCTCTTTCTATCTATCTCACTATCTCTCTCTTATCTCGCACTCTATCTCCGTCCCGCTTTCTCTACTTTCTTTCTATCTTATTTCTCCCCCTCTCTCTTCCGTCCCTTTAGAGAGTATCTTTGCTCGTTCCTTCTATCACTCACACTCTTCCATGCTCCCTCTCCCCTCTCTCTTCTCTATCTCTTAGTTACTCATGCCCTCTCTTACTGTCCCTCAATCACACCCTCTCTTTTTTTCTCCCTATCCCTTTCTTTGATCTTCATCTCTCTTTCTCTCTCCTTCCCTCTCTCTTTTTCTGGCTACTCTTGCTTTCTTTATCGGTCGCTCTTTTATCTCTCACAATCTCTCTCTTTCATTCTCTCTTCCTTCCTCTTTTTCAGAATTTCTCATTCTCTAGATTTCCTTATCACTCTTTCCCCCTCCCTCAGAGTTGCCCTTCCTCTTGCTCTTTTCCTCTTTTATTCTTCCTCTCACTTTCTCTCCCTCATTCTCTCTCACATTCTCTATCTCTCATTCATTCTTTTCTCCTACCCATAGTCCTCTCCCTTTCTCTTTCTTTCTCTTTCCATATCTCTTTCTTGCTCTTCTCTCTCCCTCTTTTGCCTCACTCTTCCCCATCTATCAATTACACACTCTCTCTCACACTTATTAGATTGATGAAAGAGTGAAAGGGATAAGGCTTCTCTATCCCTCTCTATCTCCCTCATTCCCTTGCTCACTCTCCCCCGCTTTCTTATTCTATCTCTCTATTACTCTCTTTACCTCTCTATTCTTCTCTCCCTCTCTTACTCACTCTCTCCCTATCTCACTTTCTCTCTCTTACCTTGCTCTCTACTCCTCTCTTGCACTTTATTCTCACTCTCTCTTCTCTTTCTCTCACTCTTCTCTCTATCTCTCGCTCTCCTTTCTTACTCTCTCTTTTCCCCGTCCTCTCTTCCTCCATATCGATCTCTTTTCTCTCCCTCTCCATCTCTTTCTCTTGCACTCTCCTACTCTAAATTTTCTCACTTTATCACTACCACACTCTCTTCTTCTTTTACTCCTTTCTCTTTCTCTCTTTCCTTCTCCTTCTCTCACTTTCACCCATCCATTTCTTTCCTTCCCACTCTCTTCCCTTCTTTTTCTCTCCATCTTTCTACTCTCTCTCCTATTCTTCTCACTTCTCTCTTTCTCTCCCTCCAACTCTCCCTCTTAGTCTCTTATCCCTACGTCTCACCCTCCCTCCCTTAGAAGTGAAATGGAGAGGAAGATAAGGAAAAGGATACGGTAGAGGGAGATAAGAGAAAAATAGACAAAGAGAGGGAGGAATACTCTCTCTCTCATATAATCAATATCTTCTTCTCTCTTCCTCTATCCCTCCCTCCCTTATATTATCCTTTTATTAGTCCATGATCTCTTATCTCCCTCTGTCATTATGTCTCTCACTCTCCCTTCCTCCTCTATTGCCTTCTTTGTTTCTCTCTTGCTTCACTCTCTCTCTCTTTCATCCCTGCATCTCAACCTCTATTATACCGTAGAGAATAGAAGGTGGGAGTGGAGAGAGAAAGCAAGGCTGAGGAGGGATGGATGGAGAGTGGAGAATAGTGAGAGGAGTGATAGACAGAGGAAGGAAGAGTGAGAAAGAGCGAGAGAGTAAGATAGAGGGAGAGATATGATATAAATATTGAGAGAGTGTGAGAAAAGGATGGAGAGCTGATGCAGGTAGAAGAGGGTGAGAGCTTCCTTTCTTTCATTCGCTTCTCATAAGAGAGATAATAAGTTTAGAGAGGAAGAGACAGAGAGAGGAAAGAGAGGATGTGATAGAGATACATTAATGGAGAGTGGGATAAAATAGAAGAGAAGATTGAAAGTGAGAAGGGTGAAAGAGAGAGAGAGATAAAGAGAGTGAGAGACGATTTTGGAGGAGAACAATGTGAGAGAATGGAGAGAGAGGAGAAAGAGAGTTTGATGGAGAGGATCAACATATCTCTTTCTTCTCTATCTTATCCATCACTCCACATCCTCTCCCTTCCAATGAGAAAAAAATAAGAGAAGAGAGTGGAAGAGTGAGAGAGAGAGAGAGAAGATATGCTCTCACTTGTATGATCAGCCTATCTCTCCCTCACTCATTCACTCTCTCACTCTTCCAAATCACTCTCTCTACCTCCTTATCTCCAACATGTGAGTGAGGAAGGGAGAGACTATGTGTGTGAGTGAAAAAAGACAGAAGGAAAGTAAAATAGATAGGTTGATGAGAGGGTTAAACAGAGGGAGAGAGACGGAGTGAGAGGAAGGTAGATGGTCAAATTGAGTGGGATGTATAAAGATGTGCTAAGAATAAAAGAGAGAGGAAAGGACATGTAGATAGGGAGGAAGGGTAACAGAAAGAGAGTGAGATAGATAGAGATAGGGAGTGTGAGATTGAAGAAAGACAAAGAGAGGGGGTGGGAGAGAGATAGAATGAGTTAAAGAAATTTGGAAGAGAAAAATTGAGTGACAAAGAAAAGAGAAAGTGAAGAGAGAGAGAGAGAGGAGAAAAAAATAAATAAGTATGGAGAGAGGGAAGGTTATAGAAGAGAGAGTGATAAAAGAAAAATGATAGTGAAGGAGGGAAGGAAGGAAGGAGATAGGAAGTGAGGTCATAAAAGATGGAGGGAGAGAGAAAGTGAGGAAAGTAGAGATATAAAGCAAGAGAAAAGAGAGAGAAAAGAGAGAAATAAATAAGATAAAGAGAGAGTGAAATAGATTAATGGAGAGAAGCAAGGGAGGAATTGAGAGTAAGAAGAAGGAGAGGGAGTGAGACTCAGAGAAGGAGAAGGAGAGAGAGTGAGCTTGATAGAGAGAAAGTGAGAGAGGCAGGAAAGGAGGGAGTGAGCAAGATAGAGGGCGAGAAAAGGATGGATATAGAGAAAATGACTTAGAGAGAAGAGAGAGAAAGAAAAGTTAAAGAGGAAGGAAGATGGAGAAAGAGAAGATGAGAGAGTGAGTGAGAGGGTGGGAAAGAGAAAGTGAGAAAGGAAGGTGGAGAGAAGGGGCTAAGAGATTGAGAAAGGAAGGGAGGAAGGGTGAGAAAGTGGGAGAGAGGTTGAGAGAGAGGGGGAGAGAGATAGGGATGAAAGAGAGAGGTTGAAAGTATGAGAGGGAGAGAGAGACAGATGCGAGACAAAGTTAGTGAGAGAGGGAAAGGTCGGGGTCAAGAGAGAGAAGTTGAGAGTACAAGAGAGAGAGAGGGAGGTGGAGCAAGAGAGGGAGAGACAAGCCAACATAAGTGAGAGAATGTAGAGAGTGTGAGAAGAATGTGTGTGTGTTATAGAGAGAGTGTGTGTGATAGAGAGCTAGAAAGTGGGAGAGAGTTAGAATAACAATGAGAGAATAATAGAAAGGGCAAGGAAGATCAAGGGAAGGGGAGGGAAAGAGAAGAGTGAGAGAAGGATTGATAGAGGGGAGAGAGAAAAAACGGTGAAAAGGAAAGAGTGCAAGAGAGTTTGAGTGAGGGTGAGAGAGATGAAAGGAGAATGAGAGGGATAAAGGTAGAGAGAGAGAGAGAATGTGGGAAAAAATTGAGAGCAATGAGAAAGAGAGAGAAAAGTTAGAAAGAAAGAACGTGCAAGAGAAAATACAGTATGAGAAGAGAGAGCAAGAAAGGGAGCAAAAGAGAGATTGAGAGAGAGAATGAAGGAGAGAGTGAGAGAAGGGGAAGGGAGGGAGGGATGGATTTAGAGAGGGGAAGAAAATAAAAGAGAGGGTGAGAGGGAGGTAGGAGGCAGAGAGAGATGGTACAAAATAGAGAGGGAGAGAGAGATAGGTTGTGAGAGTGAGTGAGAGAAAGAGATTAAGAGAGGAAGAGACAGATGAAGAGAGAGAGGTATGGAAAGAATGAGAGAGAGGTAGAGAGAATAGTGACTAAGAGAGGAAGAGAAGGGGGTGTGAAAGGGGGAAGGAGACAGAGAGGAAGAACAAAAGCAAGAGAACATAAAACAGAGGGAGGGAGAGAGAGAGGGAGGGAAAGGAAGAGAAAGAAGACTGGGGTGTGAGAGAGAGTGAAAGAGAAAGAGAGAGATGGATGGAAAGAGAAGAGATGGAATTGAAGGAAGGAGAGGTAGAGAAAAAAAGATAGAAGGTGTAAGATATAAAGTGAAACAGAGGGTGGGATGCAGTAAGATAGTGAGAGAGATGGAGAGCTAGAGAGACATAAGAGAAGGAAAATTTGAGAGAAAAAAATGAGAGAGAGTAAGAAGTAAAAGAGAAAAAGTGCAAGAGAGAGATAGAGCAATAGGGAGGGATGATGGGAAGGAGGGATGGGGCGAGAGAGTGGATGGGAGAAAGATAAAAAAGGAAAGGGAGAGTGTGAGAAAAAAAGATATGGAGAGAGTGAATGAGATGGGTGAGAGAGTGAAGGATAAGGGACGAAGATGGATAGGGAGGGACATAGGGGAGGGAGAGAGCTAGAGCAAAACTGAGAAAGTGAGTGAAAATAGAAGGGAAGGAGAGAGGGGGGAAGAGACTACATGAGAGAGTGAGAGATAAGAGAGGGCGGTTCTCTCTCACTTCTCTCTCTCTCTCATGCTCACACTTTCGATTATCAGTCTTATCTAACTCTCACTTTTCTCACTATCTTTTATCTCTCAATTGCTCTATATCATTGTCTCTATCTCCCTTCTTAGCTCTGTCTTGTGAGAGGTAAAAAAAGGAGAGAAAGAGATAAAGAGAGATCTAAAGAGACCGTGAAAAGAGAGTGCTGGGAAAATGGAAGAAAGAGAATGGGAGAGAGTGAGGTTGTTAAAATGAGAGAGATGGTGAGTGCGAGTGAGTGAGGGAGAATGAGAGAAAGGAACAGAGAAAGATTGAGAGGGATAGCAAGAGAGCAGTTGAAATAGGGAGAAAGAGAAAAGAATGTTTGTGTGTTAGAGAGAGTGATGTGCAGATATGCAAGATAGGATCGTGGGGATTGATGTTCTTATTAGAAAATCGGATGTACATGCCAAAACCAAAAAGAATTGATGGAAATTTTTATGTGATGTTAGAAACCAAACAATAAAATTGTCCCATGGCTGGAACAAACCGAATTATAGGTAAAACCTGCGATAAAATGGATGGATGGACGTAAACCTTGGCCCGTGCTCAACACAAACAAGAACGTTGGAATAAAACCACAACTCTATGCTTGACCTAATGAAAGAACCTTGGTACAATGGAAGACGCCACAAACAGGGTGGAAATACGCTTGATAAGTCGGGAAAGAACTCCTTAGCCGATGGCCTAGAGTTCCGTTGGAATCCTAAGGAAACCGTGGCGACAACCCTAATGCAAGTTTTTTCTTTGGCAAGAATAAGAAGTCCCGTTCTCATTTAACATAAGACCTATATATAGGCTAAAGCTTACAAGAAAACAAAAGAGAAGATAAAATATCTTCTAAAACAAATGAAAACTACATCAAGTTGGCATGCAATCCATTATTAAACCACAATTAAAATACAAAATATCCATCCATAATAATTTGACTTCTTTATCCTTGGGATTGGAATAAGTTCATAAATCTTTGTGGCTCTTTCTCCTTAGATCCCCATGAATTGGCTTGACTTCAATCCTCCTAAACTAATCCATTAAGAGCTTCTTTCACCCTCTTTGTACGACATCTAGTAATTGGCCCACATGGAACTTGAATTAAATCTTCTCTTGAAGTGGTGTCATTTCCATCCATGCTATCATTTGCATCAGAGAGAGAGCGAGCAGAGGGAGGGAGGCATATCTTCTCTCTTGCCCCTCTCATGGTCTCATTCTCCTTATCATAAACCATCTCTCTCACTCACTCTCTTTAGATTTCTTCTTAAGTCGCTCCCTCCTCTTCTCACTCGTCATATCTCTTTCTCTGCATCCCTATCTCTCTCCCTTTCCCTCTTAACCTCTATCCCTCTCCCACACTCACTCGCATGCTCTCTCTCTCTCTCTCCCTGCATCTCTTGATTCCCTCAAATCTCTCTCCCTCTCCCTCTCTTTCTCTATTTCTCTATCTCTCTTGAGCTCTCTCTCTGTCTCTCTATCCCTCACTCCTTACTAGCATCCCTTTCACTCTCTTAACCTCAATCCCTCTCTCACTCTCCCTCTTTGTCTCTCTAACACAATCTTTCTTTGACTCCCTCTCTCTCTAACTCTATCTCTCTCCATCTCTCTAAAACATCTCTATCATCATGCTCTCTTTATCTTCTTTCCTTTCTTCCATTATCTTGCTCTTTCTCCCTTTCATTATAAAACTACCTCTATCTCTCACTCTCTCCATATCCCTCCTCTCCCTCTTAGTCTCTCACTCCCTCACTTCTTCCTCTCATTCTCTCTCGCACACTCTAACTCTCTCATGCCCTTCATATCTATTTCTTTTTACCATTCTTTTCTTTTTTCTAACTCACTCACTTAACCCTATCTCTCTCATTGTCTCTCTTTCTCCTTATCTTTCCCTTCTCTCGCTCTCTATCACTCATGCTCTCTCTCTCTCTTATTTACTCTCTCACTCTTCTCTCTAATTCACTCCTTTTCTTGCTTTATCTCTCTCCCCTCTCTACCTTCCTATCTCTCCTCTCTCTAACTCTTTCTTCTCCCATCAGTCCTATCACCTCTTTCCATCACTCTCCATCTCTCTTGAGTTGACTCATTCTCACACTACCTCCCTTTTTTATTCCACTTTTATCTCTCAATATCTAACTCTCTATCTCTTGCTCTTTGACTCTTATTCTTCTCTCATTCTATATGACTCTCTCTCTCTCTTCTTTTTCTCTTTCCTCTTTTGCTCTCACTCTCTCACTAACTCTTTCCCACTCTAACTCTCTCAGTCTCTCTCTTTCCAAATCTCTTATACACTCTTTTCTCTCTCATGATCTTTCACCCTCTCTTCTCTAATTTTTTCTCTCATATTATTTTTTTCTCTCTCATCATAACTCATGATAAAGGAGAATGAGGTTGAAGGTAAGAGATAGATGGAGAAAGTTAGGGAGGGAAGAGAAACATAGAGAGTGGGATAATGAGAGATATGGAAGGGAGGGAGGGTGAAGAAAGAGAAAAAGAGAGAGAGGGAGGGAGATAGAGAGAGAAAGTATGGGATTGAGGGTGAGAGAGAATAATAAGAGAGTGATAGCAAGAGAAGAGAGAAGGAAGGAATTAAAGTGAGAGTGAGAGAGAGACAATGAGAAAGAAAGGGTGAGAGAGGGAGGGAGGGAGGTTTAAGGACGTTGAGGAGAGAGAAAAAGAGAAAGTGAGGACAAAAGAGAAAGAGTGAGAAGAGAGAGGGAGATAGATTGCAAGAGAAAAAGAGGGAGGGAAGGAGAAAATGAGATGGGAGAGAAGAGGAGAGAGAGATAAAGCAACCAAGGGAAGGAGAGAGTGAGAAGGGTGAAAAAGAAAGCGAAAGAAAGTGATAAAGGGTCTGAAAGAGAGAGGGTGTGTGAGAGAGAGGGGGGGAGGGAGAGAAGGCGAGAGAAATTTTGAGAGAATAATGGAGGGAGAGAGAGAGAGAGAAATAAAAGAGTGTGTGAGAGAGATAAAGCTAAAGGGAGGAGGATAGACATTCAGAGGGGTGAGAGAGTGAGATAAAGAGGGTGAGAGGAGTAGATTTAAGAGAAACTTTATTTGAGAGTTGGAGAGGGATGGACTGCAAGGGATAAAGCAAGTGAAAAAGATAAGAGGGAGATAAGAGCAAGAGAAAGAGTGATAGAGAGAGGAAGAGAAAATAAGAGGCAATAAGAGTATAAGATAGAAAGTGGGTGAGGGAGAGAGGGATGATGATTGAGAGAAATTGAGAGTGGAAGAGAGAGAGAGAGGCAAGGACGGATGAAGGGAGGAATGGAGGGAGTGTTAAAAAAGAGAAAATAACCGAGGGAGGGAAGGGAGCTAAAGAGAGAGGGATAAAGGAAAGGAGGGGGAAGGAGAGTGAGAGGGAGATATGGAGAGAGAGATTGAGAGAGAAAATGAGTTATAAAGAGAAGAGTGAGGGAGATAAAAGAAAAAAAAAAGTGAGAGAGTGAGAACAAACTAATGGAGATGAGAGAAAGAAATGTGACTTAGAGATAGTGAAGTAGATAGAAATAGAGAGGGGAAGAAGAGAGTAGGGTTAAAGAAAAAGAAGGAAAAGTGCAAGTTAATGACAGTGAGAGAAGAGAGTAAAGAAGTGAGTGTGAGATAATGAGAGGGTAAGAAGTGGAGGTGTGTGAGTGAGAAAGAGAGAAGTTGGTGAAAAAAAGAAGAGAAGAAATAAAGAGAGATATATATATGAAGAGGGAGAGAGGGAAGAGAGAGACAGAGAGAAATTTGGTGGGAGTGAGGGGAAAGAGAGAGTGAAAGAGAAGGAGTGAGAGAGAGAGTGAGAGAGAAATAATGAGAGAGGGAGAGAAAGAGTTAGAGGAGAAGTGAGAAAGATAGAGAGAGAGAGGGAGAGAGTAAGGCTAGGAGATGGAGATGAAAGAAAAAGGGAGTACGAGAAGGAGAGAGAAGAGTGAATGACGTAAAAGAGATCTTGAGAGAGTGATAGGAGGGTCAAAAGGAGAGGTGAGATAGAGGTAAGAGAGAAAGAGGGAGTGAGGATGAGAGAAGGATATAAAGGAAAAAAAAGAGGGAGTTAGAGAGAGCAAGGGAGGAAGAGGGAGGTGAAGGAGATGGAGAAAAGGAACAAGAGAAAGAGATAGCAAGATAGCATAATAGGAAAAAGAGAGTGAAGACAAATCAAGGAGACGAGAAAGAGTGAGAGAAGGAATAGAGAGGAAAAAAAAGTATATAAAGAATAACAGCAAGGCTGCCTCTTCCTTTCATTAAATCCTCCTCTCTCACTCTTTAATTATATGAGAGAGGGATGGAGAAAAGGGTGACAGAGAGGGAGAGGGAGAGGGAGAGGGAGAGAGAGAGGAGAGAGAGTATGAGAGTATGAGAGTGATAGTCCCTCTCTATCTCTCTCCCTCTCTCCTCTCCCTTGTGCTATTAACATGTTCTTTATCATTTTCTCTCTTGCACTCTTGTAGCCCCTTGATCTCTTACTCTCTCTCTCTCTTTTACTCAATCCCCATTGTGCTATATCTCTCTTTTTCTCAACCACCCTCCTGGTTCTCTTACTCTACCCCTCCTTCCTCTCAGGAGAGATAGAAAGAAAGATGAGAAAGAGAGAAAGAGACCGAGGAGTAGGGCAAGAAAAAGTTTAATATAGGGAGAAAGAAAAAATAAGAAAAAACATGACAAAGGGATAGAGCAAGAGTTTGAGAGAGAGAATGTGTGTGATAGTAAGGGAGAGAGAGAATGGACAGTGCGAGGGTGAGTGAGAGATCAAGAAAAAAGATATGTAGAGAGAAAGAACTAACTATCCTTCTTCACTCTTCCTTTCTCTGATACTTCTCTCTTCCTTCCCTATAGAGAGCATCTTTGCTCAATCTCTCCCTCTCACTCACTCTTTATCATTCTCCCTCTCTCCTTTCCTCCCTATTCTCTATATCTTAATCATGCTCTCTCTCTCTCTCTCAATGTTTTTCACTTTTTCTCACTTTCCTTCTTAATCTCTATCCTTCTTCGTTCTCTCACTCTATGTCTCTTTTGCTCTCTTGATTTATCTCACTCTCCATTCCTTTCTCTCCCCCAAGCTCTTTCTAGCTTTTCTTTCTCCCTCTACCTGTAGCTCTCTTTCTCTCACACTATTTCTCTCACTCTCACTCCCTCCATCTCATTGTCTTTTGTTAAATTTATTCTTTATATCTTTCTTACACTCTTCTCTCTCCCAATTTATTTTTCACCTTTAAAGTTAATTTCTCTTTCACTCCTTTTATCTCACTTACTCTCTCCTCCTCATGTTCTCTCTCATTTGTTAACTTTCTTCCTCCCTTCGTCTTTCTACTGACCTTCCCTCTTTCAGTCTTACTCTTTTCTCTCTCTTATTATTTTCTTTCTCTCACTCCCTCATCTCTCTTTCACCCTCTATCTCACTCTCATTATCTTTAGAAGGGTGAGAGAGAGGAAGGTATAGAGCTTATATTTCTCCCTCTCTATCACTGATTCCCTCTCTATCACTCCTTTTGCTTTTTCTCTCTCTTGCACATTTTATCTCCCTCTCTTACTTCCCCTCTCTCTATCCCATTCTTCTTTCACTTCTCTCTCTCGCTATCTCACATTCTTCCACTTACCTCACTCTTGACGTCTCTTATGCTCTCTATTATTATTCTCCTACTTCTCCATCTCCCTCTTCTCTCTATCTCACTCTCATTCTCTCTCCCACTATCTTTATCTTTCTCGCTTGCTCTTTTCTCTCTCACTCTCCTTTTCTCTCTTGCCTCTCTCTTGGTCACATTCTAGCTCCCCCCACATTTCTCTCTTACTAAATATCTTTTCTCTCCCCCCATTTGATATCCCAATTTTTTATTCTCTCATTCTCTCTCACTCACTCTCTAACACCCTCCCTCCCTCTTTATCTCTCCCTCTTCTTCTCTTTCATTATCTCACTCTCTTTCTCTCCCATTCTTCCCCATGTTTTTTGGTATTCTCTCCCCCATGTCTCTCTATCTTTCTCTCTCCTCTCCTAGTCTCTATCTACTACTCTTTCTCTCACTCTTATATTCTCTTCTATCTTTCACTATCTCCCTCCTTAACTCACTCTATTTTAAACGCTCCCTCTATTTCAAACCCTTCTTTCTCTCACTTCGTTATCAAACATAGAATGAGAGAAAAAAGACAGTCAGAGGAAGAGATAGACTAAGAGAATAGAGGGATAAAAATGGGGCAGAGATAGAGAGGGATAAAGTTAGAGGGAGAGAGGGTGAGGAAGGGAGAAAAAGGAGGTTGGGTGGCATGGGGAAATAGAGAAAGAGTAAGAAAAGCGAGAGAGCAAGAGGGAGAGGGATAGATTGATAGACCCAGAGCAAGAGAGAAGAGTAATAAAATTTGAGCCTCATTCCCTTACTCATGCTCTCTCTCTTTCTCTCCCTTTCTCTCTCACTCTTCCACCCTCCCTCTCTATTTTTCTTACTCTCACTCTCCCTCCCTCCCTCCGTTTTGCTTTTTGTCTCTCTTCCACCCTCCCTCTTACTTTATATCACTCTCCCTCCCTCTCTCTCAATCTATTTCTATCATATTATCAACCTCTTTCCATACATCTCACCTAAACCCTCTTTCTCCATCTCTCCCCACTCTCTCACTCTATCTCTCGCCACTTTCTCATTTTCTCTCTCATCATGTCTCTCTCCCTCTTCCTCAGTCATTCTCACACTCTCTCTTTCCTTCTCTCTCCCCACATATGTCCAATCTTTTTATCGCTATCATTCTTTCTATTGCTTTTCCTCTCATTTTTCAATTTTCCTCCCCTCTTTTGCTCTTGTTCTCTATCTCTCTCTATTTTATCTTCTTGTCCCACCTTTCGTATCTCTCTCTACTTCACTATCATTCATTCTCTCTTTTTCTCGTTTTTCTAACTCTCCAACTATCTCTATCTCTCTCACTTTCTCAATCGTACTCCCTCAATGTCTCTCTTATTCTCTCTATTATTTAAGAAGAGGTTGAGGGATTGAGAGCGAGAGCATGGGAGACAGAGATTGATAAACAAGAAGAGTAAGGTATTGAATGAAACAAGGCTCACATTCCCTCCCTCTATCTTTATTTCTCTCACTCTCTCTGCCACCTCTTGCTAAAGAGAGTGAAATAGAAAAAGAAGGAGAAATATTGAGAGATGGGGGTGAGCGAGGAAGAGTGAGAGAGATGGGGATGAGTGAGGAAGAGTGAGAGAGATGGGGGAGAGAGAATGTGAGAGAGAAGCACAACAAATAGAAGGGAGAAGGACATTGAGAGATAGAATAGGAGAGAGAAAACAAGAGAAAACATAAGTGGTAGAAAGAGTGAGAGAGAGAGAGGGAGAAGGGAGAGGGATAAGTTGAGAGGAATGGAGAGAGGGGATAAAGAGAGTACTAGTGGTAGATAGGGTGAGAGAAAATGACTGTGAGAGGTAGAGAAGACGAGGAGAAGAGGAGGGATGGAATATAAAATAAAAGTGAGAGAGAAAAGAGTGATAAATATAGAATGAGAGAAAGAGAAAAATTGAAAAAAATAGAAATAGGAATTGAGTAAGGGAGGGATAAAGGGTGGTCGTGAGAGAAGAATGTGAGAGAGGATGGAGAGAGCATAAGTGAGAGTGAAAGGATAGAGAATGAGAAATAGAGATAAGGAGAGATGTGGAAGGAGAGATGGAGTGAAGAAGGAGAGAGAAAGAGTGAGAGAAAAAATAAGAGAAGAGAGTGGGAGAAATTGGAATAAATAAAGAGAGAGGGCATGTGGGAGGGAAATGGAGCGAGAGAGAGGGAAAGAGTAAGGGTGGAGAGGGATGGTGTGAGTAGGAGAGAAAGAGAGTGTGACAAAGAAGCTAAAGATAAAGAGAGAAGGTATCACTATTCTCTCTCTCCATCTTTTATTATCTTGTCTCTTCTTTTCTTTCTATCCCTAAACTATTAACTTGTTTCTCTCTCCTAATCTCCCATACCCTCTCCCTCCCTCTCTCTCTGACTCCCTTGCTTCTCTCACCCTTGATATCTCTATTTTTCTCGATCTCAAGATATAAGAGTGGCGAGAGTGACATGATATTTTGAGAGAGTGTGACAAAGAGAGAAAGGAGAGATAGTGAAGTGAATAGAATGAGAAATTACAAGAAAGAGAACATAAGAGAGAAAGCGAGTGAGATCTATCTATATTTCTCTCTGTTTCTCTCATCTCTCTCCCACTCTCTCCTTTGAAGAGTAGGAGAGAGGGAGGCAGGGAGGAAGGGAGGACAAATCAAGAGAAAACGATGGAGAAAAAGAGCTATAGAGGAAGAGAAAGGAGAGTGAGAGATTGTAGGATAGTATAGGAGAGATTTAGAGAGGGAGAGAGTTAAAAGGGGAGGAAGGCTAAGATGCTGACAAAGGTGGAGATTGAGAGGTAATGTGATAGAGGAATAGCAAAAAGGTTAAGGGAATGAGAAAGGTAGAGAGGGGGGAAAGAGAGAGAAGAGGGAGGGATTGAAGGTGAGAGAGAAAGTAGGACAGAGAGAATGTGTGTGTACATGAGAGAGAAGTGCGTGGTAGAGAGGAAGAGTGAAAGAGTTAGTTTGGATAAGAGTTAAAGTAAGTGAAGAGAGAGAGAGAGAAAATGAAAGGAGTGAAAGGGAGAGATTGGAGAGAATAGAGTTGAAAGAAGGAGAGAAATGTTTGCATTTGAGAGAGAGAGAGTGAAAGCTCACCCTCGCTTTCAATTCTCCACTTTATCTCTCCCATTCTTTGTCACTCTCCCCCTCTTCTCTCAGACAGTAAGAGAGAGAAGGGGGAGTGTGAGGCAAATAAGGGAGAAAGAAGCACAAGAAAGAGAGAGAGAAGAGAAAGAAAGATAAATGGAAAAGAGAGAGAGCGTGAGAGAAAATAACGAATGAGAGAGAACTTGAGGGAGAGAAAGTGAGAGAGATTGAATGAGAAAAAGAGCATGAAGAGGAATAGTAGTCAGGGAGGGGAAAGAGACAAAGAAAGAGAGAGAATGAGGGAGGGGAAAGAAAGAGAAAGTCAGAGGTTGTAAGAGATAAACAGAGCTAGAGATAAAGGGAACAAGAGAAGTGATAAAGAGAGAGGGACTAAGAGAAAGCAAGAGAGAGAAGGTGAGAGATAAAGAGGTAAAACATGAGAACCATGAAATTGAGAGGGGGAGTGAAAGAGAGAGTGTGTGAGAAAGAGTTTAAGAAAATAGAGTATTAGGAGTGAGCATAAGAGAGAGTGAGTGAAGATGCTCTTTAAAGGGAGGGAAGAGAGACAGGGTGAGAGAGAAGATAGAAAGAATGTAGAAAAAGAAGGAGAGAGAAGAGAGTGAGGGAAGAGATAAAGGGAGAGAGATAAAGAGAGAGCGTAACAAAGAAAGAGAGAGGGAGGAAAAGGAGAGAAGAGAATGGAGAGAGCTATATCACACTCTCACTTTCTCTTTTACCTTCGTCTTTCTCTTTTTGTCTCTATCTTGATATATTTCTCATTATCTCAATCTAGCTTTATCACTCTCTACCTCTCTCTTGCCCTCTCTATTCTTTATTTTTGTCTTCTCTCTGTATCAAAAGCTTTTTTTCTCCCTCCCTCTCTCTGTCCCCACTCTCTTCTATCCTTATATTCATCTCCCTCTCTCAATCAATCTTTCTCTTGTACCATAACCTCTCTCTCACTCTCTCTCTTCTAGCACTCCTACCTCTCCCACTCTTTTTCTCTCTTCTCTATCATTTTCTATTCTAATCCTTCTCACTCTCAATCTTTTTAGCTTCATTTCTAGCTCTCTCTGTCGCCCTTTCTTAACTCTCTTTTCTTAGTGCCATTTTTGCTCTCTTTCTTCTTCCCCATCTATCTCTCAATTTCATCTTCTCTCTTTCTCAAGATTCCCTTCTCATTACTCTGTCTCTCACTCTCTTCCCTCCCTCTCTCTCTCTCCCTAACGTCTCTATATCTATCATTATCTATCTCTCTCTCATTCTCTCTCACTCTAATTCTATCTCATTGTCATTCTCTATCGCCATCCCTCTGCTCTCACTCTATTATTCTTATTGTACCCTCCCTCTTACATTTACCTTGCTCCCCCTTTCTTTAACTATCTCTCCATCTTTCTCTCTTTTCTACCTCACTATCACTTTCTCTCTCTATCTCCCTTATTCTCACTCCCCCTTTCTCTGCTTCTCTCTCTTGCTCTATCTCACTCTCTCTCACTCTTAATATCACTTGCTTCTACTTTCTCCCAATCTCATCTCCCTCCCTCTCCCTCTCATTCTCTCTCCCCATCCCTCTCTCTCACTCTTACCCCTCTTTTGCTCTCTCCACCTCACAGACCTCCATCCATGTCTATCCTTCTATCCCTCCATCTCTCCTTCTCCCTATTGCTATATCTCTCTATTCTCATTCTCTTTTTCACTCTCTCTCTGTCTCATTCATGATATATCTCTCCCTTCTCTTCATTCTCTCACCAATTCCATCTTTCACTCACTTTATCCTGCTATCTCTCATTGTTTCTTTTTCTCTCATCTCTCTATGGATCTATATATCTCTCTCCCACTTTCCATGGGTAAGTCCCCCTCCCTCCTATCTATCTCACTCATTCTCTCAATTTCTTGTCTCTATAGACAAATAGAGAGTGAGTAAGAGAGAGATGACTGGATTAATTGTTGTCTCTCCTCCATTCCTCCCATTCTTACTCCCACTCCCTTCCTCTTACTCTCTCTCTTCCACTCTCTCCTTTTCACTATCTCTTCTTCTTGGTATCTCTCTCTCCCTCTCCATCCTTCTTTCACTCTCTTTTCCTTTCTCTATCCTACCTCTCTTGTTCTCTCTCTCTAGCACTCTCTATTTGCTTCTTTCTATTTTTTTCTTGCTCTCTCTAGTAAGAGACAAAGAGATCAGGAGAAAAAAAAGAGGGAGGGAGAGAAAGAAGAAGAGAGCATCTCTACATTAAGAAAGATTGAGAAAGAGGCATGTTAATAGATGGACTGAGAGAGGGAGAGCAATTGAAAGAATTATAGAGAGGGTGAGAGAGAACAAAAGATGGAATAAAAGGGATAGAAGGAGAGGAAGAGAGAGAGAGAAAGATGGAGAAGAGAGGGAGGCATGGAAGAAGGAAGTGGAAAGAGGAAGAAAGAGAGAGCGGGACAAAGGTAAAGAGAGTGAGAAAGAGAAAGTGGGACAGCGGTAGGGAGAGTGAAAGAAGAGAGTGTAGAATATAGGAAGAGGAAGGGAAATAGAGAGAAAATTAATATCAATAACTTTTCCCTTCTATTTTGCTTTCTCTGTCACTCAGTCTCTCTCTCTCAAACTATTAACCTATCTCACTCCATCTATTCTCTCCCTCATTAGAGAGATGAAGAGAGATAAAGAGAGGGAAGAGGAAGAGAACAAGAGTGAAAGAGGAAGGGAGATAGAATATGTGTGAATAAAAAATAGAGAGAAGGGAAGTACAAGAGAAAGTATGATTAGCGGGTAAGAAAGAGAGAGATGGAGGAGGCAGAGGGTTAAAGGGAGTGGGATGTTGTGAGATGTGCTAGAAAAAGAAGAGAGAGGAAAGGACATTGAGAAAGGGGGAGAGGGAGGGAGGGAGACATATGGAGATTGAGATAGAGGAGTGATAAAGAGGGAGAGAGGGAGATAGATAAAGTTAAAGAGATTGGGAAGAGAAAGAGTGACATTTGGAAGAGAAAAGGAGCAGAGAGAGAGCAAAGAATAAAGAGAGAAGAAAGAGGACAAAAATATAAAGAAGAAATGGAGTGAGAGAGAGACAAATGGAGAAGAGAGAAGAAAAAGAAAGTTATAGAGAAGAGAGAACAAGAGAGTGGGAGATGATGAGATAAATATAACAGAAGTGAGGGAGAGAGGGAGTGTTAAAAGAAGAAAGAGAGTGAAGGAAGGAAGGAAGGAAAAAGGAAGGAAGGATGGGAGGGAGGTAGGATGGAGGGCAAAAAGGTAGTGGGAGAGAGTGAGATTTAGGGAGAGAGAAAGTGTAGGAGTTCGAGATAGAAATAGAGAGAAAAGAGAGAGAAAGAAGAGAGAATAAGAGAGAAAAGAGAGATGAGAGAGGGGGAGGAATTGAGAATAAGAAAAGGGTTAAGGAGTGAGAAAAGGAGAGAGAGAGAGAAGGCTGATAATGAGTGAGATAGGGTCACTTTCTATTTCTTTCACTCTCTCTCATTATCTTTTTTCTCATGCACTCTCTCTCTCATTGTTTCATTTCATTCTCAATACATCTTTCTCTTTATATCCCTCTCACTCTTTCTCTCATTCTCTTTCCCCATTCCTCTCGTTCTTCAATTCTCTCTCTACTCTCTCTCTCTCTCCTTTGCTCTTCTTACTCTATTTTCCACATGTTTCTCTCATTCTATCTCTTTCTTTCTCTCTCAATCTCTATCTTTTTCCTTTTTATTTCATGTTCTCTTTCTCTTCTTTATATCTCTCATTGCTCTATCTCCCTCATGTTCTCTCTCTCTTCATCTGTCTCACTCTCTTTTCATCTCTATCTCTATCTGTCTTCATCTCAACCTTCATCCCTCCATCTATTTCCCTATCTTTTCAGCCCTCTCCTTCCAAGCCTTCTTCTCGCTCTCTCACCTCCATTTGCTTTATCTCTCTCTCACTCTATCTCTCTTGCTCTTTTCCTCTCTCTCTCCCCCTCCCACTATTCTCTTGTTCCCACACTCATTCTCTCTATCCCTCATACATTTCTAACTCTCTCACTCTTCTCTCTCTTTTTCCATCCATCTCTCTCAAAGAGCATGAGTGAGAAAGAGAATTAGAGAGAAAATAAGGGGGATAGAGAGAAAGACAGAGTAACAGAAGGTGGGAGAGGATAAAGAGGATTTTATATAAGAGAGAGAAAGAGCAAGAGAGCTATATCTCTTGTGCCTGTCCCTCTCTTTTATTCTCTCCCTCACTCATGCCCCTCTCACCTCTCACATGCACTCTCTACCTCAATCTAGCTCTCTCCCTCTTCATCTTTTCTCTTTCTCTTTCTCTGCCCCTCATTCTCTCTTTTTCTCTTCCTCTCCCTCTCTGACCATCACTCTTCTCTTTTACTTTCTCCCTCTTCATCATTTCACTTTTCCTTTCGCTCTATATCCCACTTATCTTAAATCCACCTCTCACTCTTTCATTATATGAGAGAGAGATGGAGAAAAGGGAGACAGAAAGGGAGAGGGAGAGAGAGAGAGAGAGGAGAGAGAGAAAGATAAAATGTGAGTGATACTCCCTCTCTCCTCTCTCTTGTGCAATCAACCTGTTCTTTCTCATTTTCTCACTTGCTCTCTTCTACCCCCCTCAGTCTCTTGCACTCTCTCACCCCTCCATCTCTAGCTCTTTCTCTCCCCCTTCTCTCTCTTTTACTCAATCTCCATTGTGTTATCTCTCCCTCTCTTTCTCAACCACCCTCCTCATTCTCTTCCTCTATCCCTCCTTCCTCTCAAAAGAGATAGAAAGAATAAAGAGGCAGAGAGAAAGAGAGAGAAGAGTAGAGCGAGAGAAAATTTAATGGAGGGAGAGAAAAAAAAGAGAAAACATGATAGAGAAATAGATCAAGAGATTGAGAGCAAGAGATAGTGAGGGAGAGAGAGAATAGACAGAGAGAGGGTGAGTGAGAGACCAAGAAAAAAGATATGTAGAAATTTTGAGAGAGATAAAGAGAGAATCAAAATAGAGAGTGACATCTCTATTCTCTCTCTATACCTCTCTACCTCCCCCTCTCTCTATCTTGTTCTCTCACTCTTTCACACTTGTTCTCTCACTCTTTCACACACTCTTTCTACATATATCCCTTTCAATCTTTCTCCTCCTTTCCACCTCCCTCACACCCTCCTACATCTCTTTTTGTCTTTCTTCATCTCACTTGTTCCCCCTTAATCTCTTCTTCTCTCTCCTTATTTTGTCCCACACTCTTTCTAACTCTCTCACTCATTCTTCTCTCTCCATTGATTTATCAACCTCTCCTCTCTTCTTCTCTCTATTTAGAGGAGAAGGATAGAGAGGTAGAGAGAAAAAGACAAAATGGATGAAGATAGAAAGAGTGAGAAAAATATGGAGAGGTAGTGAGAGATCCAGAGTGAGAGTGTGGGAGAGAGAGGCAGGGGGAACAAGAGGAGAGATGGAAAGATAGACAGGATGATCCCCCATCTCTCTCTCACTCACTCTTCTATTCTCTTCTATTTTTAGCTATCCCCCTCCTCTCAATCTATTTTAAACCCTCCCTCTCTCACTTCGTTATCACTCTCTTTGTCTCTCTTTACCTTTTTCCCTCTTGCTCTCTCTTGCTCTCCTTCTTCCTCTCCATCCATTCCTCCTTTCCTGTGATATTACAAGAGAGAGATAAGATAGAGATGGTAGGGGAGTGAGGGAAAACGAGTGAGTGAGAAAGAGAGAGTGCAAGAAAAATGGGTATAGTGAGAATGAGAAAGAGAGAGTGAGAGTGAGAGAAAGTAATAGAGCAAGTGAGAGAGAGGGAGAGTGTAAGAGTAGAATGAGAGAGAGAGAGAGTGAGGTGATAGTGATGGAAAGGGCGAGAGAGAGAGGAAGTGTGAGAGGGAAGGTGGTAGTGACAGGAAGGGGGAGAGAGATGAATGATAACAAAGAGAGATAGGGAGACAGAGAGAGAATATAAAGCAATGTAAAAAAGAGAGTGCTATCTTACTCCTCTTCTCTCTCTTTCTCTCTCTAACTATTCTTTGTATGTCTCTGGAGAGGAAGGGAGACAGGGTAAGACAATGAGCAAGGTGGGTTTGAAAGAGAATTAGAGAGAAAGAGTGAAAGCGATAGAATGTGAGAAACAGAGAGTGAGAGAGCATAAGCAAGATTGAGTAAAAGAGAGGGAGAGGGAGAGAAAGAGTTAGAGAAAGGGGTTGAGAAAGCAAGAGAGGCAGGGGTGAGAGAGAGCAAGAGAGAAAAGATAAAGTACAGTTGATATCACAAGAGAAAGGGAGAGAGATAAAGAGATGGAGTATCACTCACATGCTCTCCCTCTCTCTCTTCCCAATCTCTTCCTTACTCTAATCATCTTTCTCCTTCCCTCTCTCTCATACAATTAAAGAGTGAGAGAAGAGGATAGAAGAGAAAAGAGATAGAAGAGGAAAGGAAATGTGATAGTGATGAAGAGGGAGAAAGTCAAAGAAACAAGAGATGGTCGGAGAGGGAGACAGAGAGAAAGAAAAAAAGAGAGAGCAAGTGATAGAGAGGGAGAAAGACAGAAGATGGCAGGGGAGAGAGGTAAATTGAGGTTGAGAGTGTATGAGGGAGGAGTGTGAGGGAGGGATAGACTAAAAGAGAGAGATAGGCCTGAGACATATAACTCTCACTCTCACTCTCTTATATATCCTTCTCTTTATCCTCTCCCACCCCACACTTACTCTTTTCCTTTCTCTCTATCTCTCTTGCTCTCTCTAATTCTCTCTCACTAGTGCTCTTTTAAAGAGAGATATATGGAGGAAGGGAGAGAAGACTGAGAGAGTTAGAGAAGTTCGTGGTATGAGTGAATGAGTGAGGGAGCAAGGGAGAGAGTGGGATAGGGAGAGAGTGAGATGGAGAGTGAGAGAGACATAGAGAGAGAAAGATGGAGAGACAATGAAATCAAATATGAGAGAGAGTGTGTGAGAGGAAGACAATGTGAGAGACAGTGAAGATAGAGAGAGTGATCCTATCTCACTCTCTATCAGCCTTTATTTTCTCTTAATCACTCTCTAATTTTGATTCACTCTCTCTCTATCTCTCTTTATAACTCTTCTCATTTTTCTCTTCCCCCTCTCTCATTGTCTCTCTCACTTTCTCTCCCTTTTTCTCTTTAGAGCGTTATATAAAAAAATTGTGTGTGATGGAGGGAGAGAGTAAAGGAAAGTGAGAGATTTTTATAGCGAAGGAAAGAGAGAGAGAGGAAGAGTGAGAGAGCAACTGAGCAAGAGAGAGAAATAAAATGATAAGGTGGAGAGGAAATAATGAAGGGAGAGAGGCAGGTAGGGAGAGACAGGGAGGGATGATGGGACAGAAAGGTAGGGAGGAAGAGAAAGAAGAGAAGTAGAAAGAGGGATAAAGAGATATAGATAAAGAGTAAAAGAGAGATGGGGAGAGGGGAGAAATTTAGAGAGAGAGTCAAAGAAGAGCATTAGAATAGAGAGATAAAGAATGAGTAAGAAAGGTGAGTAAGAGAGGAGAGAGAAAGAGTTGAGAGAGGAGGCAGAGAGTGGGAAAGTGTAGGAGGGAGAAATATAGAATAGAAGAGAAAAAGAAAGAAAGTGAATGATGAGCTAGAGCAAGAAAGAAAGAGAGTGAGAGATCTACCCATTCTACTCAGTGCTCCCGTATCCACCCTCCCTCTTGCTCTCTTCCCCTCACAATATCTATGATCCTCCCTTCTCCCACTATCGCCCTTCCTCTCTCCTCCCTTGCCTCTCTCTCCATTCCTATCCTTCTCTTTATTTTTTGCTTAATATTTATCTGTATTATGTGAGGGGTAGAAAGAATTAGAAGAAGGGGGAAGGTAGAGGAGAGAGTGAGCACATAGAGGGACAGGAAGGGAGGGGGAGAGAAATAAGAGAGAATGTGTACAATATAAAGTAATAAGGATTGGAGAGAAAGTGTGGTATAAGAGGGCATGGAGAAAGCAAGGTATATGAAGAGGAAGAGGGTGAGAGATAGAGACAAAACAAGAGAGAGTGAAAGAGAGTGAGAGTGAGAAAAAGAAAGTGGGAGATACGTAGAGAGAGTGGTTGATAGTACGAGAGAGAGAGAGAGTAAGGGAGAGAGAGATATTTCTAACATGAGAGTTAGAGAAAAAAAGAGAGAGGTAAGAGAGAGAAAGAGAAAGAGGGAGCGGGACAGAAAGTGAGAGTGAGAGAGATGGAGGTAGTATGTGAAGGGAGATTGTGAGGTGAGGAGAATGGAGTGAGGGAAGAAAAGAGAGGGAATGAGAATAAGAAAGAGATACAAGAAAACTAGAGGGACAGGGAGTGGGAGAGGAAGAGAGAAGAAGAGAGGGAGGGTAGCAAATATAATTTGTCAAAAATGGAGAGAAGAGAGAGAGTAGATAAAGTGATTGTGATACCTCACCCTTCTCTCTCTTCTTTGCACCCTCCATATTTATCATATCTCTCAATGTCTGTCTCAAACCTCCTTATTCTCTAGATCTTTATCTCTTTATCTCTCTTACCCTTTCTCTACCTCCTCCTCCCTCTCTCTTTCTCTTATGTTCTCATCTTCTCTCTTTCTCTTAATTTATCTCTCACCTCTCTCTCACTCTCTTCTGCCTATTTATCTTGATAATGGGAGAGGGAGAGAGAAACCATGGTTCGAATGAGAGAGGTTTTGAGATTGTGAGAAGGAGGCTCTCATTCTCTTCCTCTTTTTTCTTTCTCCCTTTCTCTCTCCCTCTTTTCCTCTCTCCTATGTCTCACACTTTAACTCTCTAATTCTATCAATTTTACTCTAACTCTCTCTCACTTTAACACTCTCACACTTTATCCTTCTCTTACATTATCTATCTCACACACATTCTTCTCTCACTCTCTTTGCCTTTTCTCTCTCTTTATATCTCTTCCTCCCTTATCTCTCTTGTTCTCCCTCTTACCCACCCTTTTGATACATATATCTCCCTCGTGGTCTCTCTTATTCTATCTCTATAAATCTTCTCTCATGCTCTCACTCCCTCTCCCCTCCCTCCCTCTTTCTTCTTATATCTATCTCTTACTTCACTTCTCTCTCTCATGCTCTCCCTCTCCCTCTCTCCATCCCTCTATTTCTCTCTCCCTCTTTTCATCCCTCTCCCTCCCCCTCTTCCCCCTCCCCCTCTCTCTTCTTCCCTCCATCTCTCTTTCCATCCTTCTCTATCTCCTTTTCATCTAGTCTCTATATCTATTTCACTCTCTTCAGCTACATTTCACACTCTATCACTTACACTCTCACATTTCTCATTATCTCCCTATCTCTCTTCTCTTAATCACTCTCTTCTTCTCATTATAGCTACCATTTCTTTTTTCACATTCTCTATTCCTTGTCTCCCTCATTAGCTCTCTGTCTCATATTACTTGCTCTATCTACTTCCATCTATCTTTTATCTAGCTTTCTCCCTCTCATTGTACGTCAAACTCTCTCTCACAACAACCTTCCTTTTTTCTCACTCGCTCTCTCTAACTCTCTCTCTCTCTCCGTCTATCACCATCGCTCTCTCTCACTCTCTCCCTCACTCTCTCTATAACTTTCTTATCAGTCACTAGGCCTGTCACACATTTTCTCTTTTCCTTTTTCTCTCATCTCTATCTCGCACTCTCTCTCTCTCTCTTGTTGTATCTCTCTCACTCCTCTCTCTCACCAACCCTTTATCTCTCTCTCTCTCTCTCTTTCAATCACTCTCTTACTCTTCTCTGCCTCTTTACTGCACTCTTATCCCTCCCTCTCTCTCTTTTTTCTATCTTACTCTCCTAAACTTTCTATTGCTTGATACATATTTTTTAATCACTCTCTTACTCTCTCTCTCTTAGTCCCTCACTCACTCTATCTCGCTCGCTCACTTCTCTAACTCACTTTAAGCTCTCTCCAAGCATCATCATCTCCCTCACTCTTTTACCTTCTTCTCCCCCATCCCTTTCTCTCCCTCTCTCTCGGTCTCTATATTTCTCAACCTACTTTTTTCTCTTTCCAGTTCACTCTCTTCTTTTTTCTATCGCATTCTTTTTCTCTCTATCTCTCTTGCTCTCTCAATCTTTTATGTTATATCTCTCCTTCTCTTTCTTACTCTATCTCCCTCTCTCACACATTTATCTTTCCCCACCATACCCTCGTAATTCTTTCTCTCTCTCACCTCTCTCATTGCCTATCCTTCCCTTTCTTTCTTTATATATAAATCATCTTCTTCTACCTCTATTTCTCCTCCCTCTCCCTAACTTTCTTTCATTGTCTATTTCTGCATCCTTCACTCCTTCTTAGATGCGCTTCAACTCTCTCACACTTTCTTTCTCTCTCTCACTCTCTCTCTCACTCACACACTCACACCTATCCCTTTCCGACTTCTCTACTTTTTGTTTTCACTTCTTTCTCTCTCTCTTTATTATTAAGTTAAATGGAGCAAAAGAAAGGGATGGACCAAGAGAGAGACGGAGAGAGGAAATGAGTGAGGATCTTTTATGTTATATCTCTCATTCTCTTTCTTACTCTATCTTCCTCTCTCACGAATCACCATTCCCTCTTTAACTCTCTCTCTCACACCTCTTCATTGGCTGTCCTTCCCTCTCTTTCTTTATATATATCTCATCTTCTTCTACCCTTATTTCTCATCCCTCTCCCTAACTCTCTCATTGTCTATCTCTCAATCATTTACTCCTTCTTAGTCTCCCTTCAACTCTATCACCCTTTCTTTCTCTCTCAATCAATCTCTCTGACCTTTCCCTTTCCGAATTCTCATCTTTTTCTCACTTCTTTCTCTCTCGTTATCATTAAGTTAAATGGAGCAAAAGAAAGTGATGGACCAAGAGAGAGAGGGAGAGAGGAAATGAATGAGGATGGGGAAGCAGCAAGAGCGTGAGAGAGAGAAGAGAGAGGAGAAGGCAGACAGGTTTGTTCTCACTCTCACAAAGAGAGAGGGGAGAAATAGAAAGAGAGATGGGAGAGAGCCAAAGATAAAAATTAATAGAAAAATAGAGCAATTGAGCAATAAGAGAGATAGAGTGACATAGAAGGATTGAAAGAGAAAAGAAACGAGAAAGATAAGAGAAGTTAGAGAAGTGAGAGAGAAAGAGGGACTGAGAGAGAGAGCTGAAGAGAAAGGGGTGCTGGAGAGAACCGATGAGAGCAAGAGAGAATATAAGAAAAAGAGAGAAGAGATAGTGGGAACAAGATAAAAAGATGAGAGAAACATACAGAGAGGGAGTGGAGAGAATGAAAAATAGAGTGAGAGAAGAAAGCGAGCGAGAGAATCTACATCCCATTCTAGTTTGAGAGAAGGAGAGAGAGAAGCATGGCAAGTGAATGTCTAGTTGCTAGCTTGAGAGAGGAAGAGAAACTAGTAGAGAGTGTGAGATGAGGTAGAGAGAAAGAGGGAGAAAGAGGGGCTAAGAGAGAGCAAGTGATTAAGAGTGAGAGAGTGGGGGAGAGAATAAAGAGTTAGGGATGGAGTGAGAGAGAGCGATAGCGAGAGATAATGATGATGAAGAAAAGGGAGAGGAGAGTAAGGGAGGGAGTGTGAGGTATGGAAGGAGAGGGGAGTAATGAGGGAGAGTGAGGGAGAAGGTAGAGTGATGAGGGAGAGGGAGGGAGGAGGAGAGAAAGAAGAAAGAGAGAGAGAGAGTTATCACTAGCTATTTATCCCTTACTTTCTCTCACCCTTTCCTTCTTTCTTTTTATCACTCAATCTATCACTCCCATCTCTGTCTCCATCTGTCTTTCTTCATCTCCATCACCCTTTATAATGGAAGAGATAAAGAAAGATTGTGTGTGAGATAAAGTGAGATAGCCAAATATAATGAGAGAAATTACAAGAAAAGTCTAAGATATTACAAGGGAGAGAGAGCATGAGAGAGGGGGACAAAGATAAGAGAGAGAGAGAGAGAATTTGAGAGAGGAGGGAGGTGGGGAGGAAGGAATATAGTGGTAGAGAGAAAGTAAGAGAGAGTGAGGGGGAGGTATAAAGAGAGTGTGTGGTGAGCGGGAGGTGGATAGAGAGAAGGTGAGAGTAGGAGTTGAGAAGGGAGAGAACATGAGTGAGAAAGGGAGTGATATAGTGAATGAGAGATAGATTGGGAGGGTGAAGAGTGAGATAGGAGAAATAGAAAGAGGCAGAATGAGAGAGAAGAGAATATGAGAGAGAGAAAGTGAGTGAATGAGAGATTGGAGGAGAGCGAAAGGTATGTGAAATAAGAGAGAGATAGCTAGAGATAGAGAGAGAAACATGCCTCTTTCATTTTTTTCCAACCCTCACCATTCACCCTCCTTCCCTCTCTCCCTCTCAAGTAAGGGAGAGATATTGGAAGAGTGAGAGGGTTCCGGAGAGAGAACAAGAGAAATGAGGAGATAGAGAGATAGAGGGTGAGGTTGAGGGAGAGGAAAGGATTTTAGAAGGACTTAATGATGGAGAGAGACAGAGAGGGAGACAGAAAGACTTAAAGCATAGCCCTCACACTCACCTTCTCTCACTCACATCTTACTTTACCTCTCTCGCTTCCTCTTACTCTCTCTCTCTGATTCTCCCTCTAACTCTCCCTCCCTCCCTTACTCCCCCTTTCTCGCTCTCTCTCTCTCCTACTCCAACTCCCTCACACAATCTCTCTCCTTTCTCTATATATTTTCTCTATCACTCTCTTACACTTCCCTCCTCTCTTACTCCCACTCTTTATCCCTATGTTTCTCTCTGTTATGCTCTCTCTTTGTCCCTTCCTCTCACGCACTCTTTCTCTATGGCTCCATTTCCCTCAGCTCCTTTCTCCCCCAATCTCCATCAACTGTCTCTCTCTCTCAAATTTCTCTTATTTATGTAGAGAATAGAGAGATAGAGCGAGAGAGTGTGAGAGAAAAAAGAATGTGTGAGGGAGAAATAGATAATGACATAGAGCAAGAGAGAAAATGAGAGGGGTGAGAGAGAGATTGGGGAGAGATAGAAGGAGAGATGGAGAAGAGAGTGTGAAAGGACTCTCTCCCCTTTTGATCTCATGCCTCTCTAACTCTAACCCTCCCACACACTCTCTTCTCTTCCAAGCTACCCCTTTTTTTGCTCTACCTAGGTATCACTCCTTTCTTTCGCATCCATACACTATCACACTTATTATCTCTAGAGGAAGGATGTTAGTGAGAGATTGAGAGATATATCTCACTTTCTCTTCTCTCCTCCTCTCCCTCCTTGTCCCTTTCTCATTCTCAATCGGTCTACCTCTTCTGTCACTCTTACTCTTTCAAATTGTTCTCTATGTACCAGTCTCCCTCTCTCCCTCTTTTCTTCTCACTTACTCTCCATCTCCCTCTCCCTCTTTCTTTCTATCTCATTCTTCTCTCTCTCTTTTAATCTCCTCTCTTTTTTCTTCTATATCTCTACTCTCTCTTTCACTCACTCTCTCTTTCACTCACTCTCTCTTTCTCAACCTCCCTTTATCTCTTACTGTCTCACTCTCTTTTCTCTCTCTCTCTCTCTCTCATTGTTCTTTTACCTTACACTTTTCATATTTCTCCGTCACTTTCTTCGTGTCTCGCTCTCCACATCACTATCTTTCACTCTCTCTCTATTTCTCCTATATCTGACTCTCTCTCCATGTCTCTCACTCTCTCTTCATCTCTCACTCACTCTCTTCTCCCTCTTTCATTCTCACTATCTCACTTCTCTCCCTCTCCATCCCTTATTTTCTCCCTCTTGCTCCCTCACGCTCTTACTCTTTCTCTCCCTATAGCTCTCCACTTCAATTATTTTTTTTACTCTCATTATTACTCGCTCATCCTTTCTCACTTTCTCCCACATGCCCTCTCTCTATCTCGCTCCCTATAACTTTCTCACTATTATCTCACTCTTAATATCTCCTTCCCTCACTATTTTAATATCTTTCATTCTCTTACACACTCTTTTCCCTTTATCTTACTATCTCTCACAGTTTTTCTGCCTCTTTCTCTTATCTCTGTCTTTCTCTATTTTCTCACCCAAATATTTCTCTTATCCTCCCTCTGGACACTCGCTTCCTCCCTTCCTTTCACTCACCATCTCTCATACTTTCTTTTTTTCACCCTCTCTCTCCCTCCATATCACTCTCTCACGTGAGAGAAAGTGAGAGACATTTATCTTTCTCTCTCTCTCCCTTTTGCACTCGATCTCTCACTCTCTCTCACTCTTTACCTCTCTCTCTATCTATCTCTCAAATTCTCTTAAATAGAGAGGGAAGAGAAAAGGACAAAAATGGAAAGAGAAAAGAGGTTAAACCACTTTCTCTCTCTCTTACACTATCTCTCTATCTCTCCTCTCTCTCTCTCTCTCTCATTCTCTCTCACTTACACACATTCTCAATTTTTTCACTTACCCAGAGAGTGTGAGAAAAAAGATGGGTCGGGGATGGAAGGAGGGATAATGCGAGAAAGAGAAAGAGAAGGAGAGGAGATGGGTAGAAATGAGGGTGAGAGAGAAATGAGTGAGAGAGAAGGATAAAGTGGGAGGGAGTACGAGAGAGAGAGATGAATAGAGAGATAGAGAGCAGGATAAACAATAGAGATAAAGAGGAGAGATAAAAATATAAAGAACAAGAGATAGTGAGATAATGAGAGCAAGAGAGTGAGAGAGAGAAAAGAAAATGATAGAAGAGAGAGAGAGAGAAGAGAGATAGGGAGGGGGAAAGGGAAGTAGGAGATATAGAAATTAGAAAATAGAGAGATAACGCAACAAAATGAGACAAAAAGGAAGTAGGGTAGGGAGCAAAGGGAGAAAGAAGGAAGAGAAATGATAAAGAGAGAAGAGCGAGAAAGAGAAAAAGATGACTAACCAAGGGAGAAAAAAAGAGTGGGAGGGAATAAAGAATGAAAGAGAACAAGATTTTCTCAGAGAGAGACACAAAAAGAGGGACTTTATTTTATGCTCTATAACTTACTCTCCTTTTCTCTCTCTCACTCTCTCCATCTATCTCCTTATCTCTCTTCTTTTCACCTGAACTATCAAAATATATCAATCATCTCTCCCCAACTCTCTTTCTCTTATTCTCTATCACTCTCTTTAACTCTCACATTCTCTCTCATACTCTCTGTATAGCTCTCACTCTTTCTTGCTCCATCTCTAGAGAGTGATGAGAAAATAAAGAGAGCATAGAGAGAGAATATTCTAAGGAGATTGAGAGAGATGGGTGACAGGGAGAGAGAGAGGGAAGGGGGAAGAAGAGGGAGGGAGGGAGGGATGGAGGGAGAGAGGGAGAGAGAAAAGAATGGGAAGGGAGAGGGAGGGAGAAAGAGCAAGATTAAGAAAGTAAGAGGTTGGAGAGAGAGGAAGATATTTCTCCTCTCTCCCTCTTTATATGGTCACACACTCTCTCTCTTTTCTCATGCTTTCGCTCTATCTTGCTTTCTCTTTTCTTCTCTCTCTCTCATTTCTCTTTAATTCTTGCTTCCTCTAGCAAAAATGAAAGATGGAGAGAAGCATGATAGAGCACGAGAGAGATAGAATGAGAGAAACAAGGAGAGAGCACTAGCAAGAGAGTGAGGGAGCAAGTGAGGGAGAGAGAGCATGGAAATGGAGAGCGAGTGAAGATAAAGATAGGAAATTTGAGAGAGAAAATAAGTGAAATGGGGGTATGTGAGTGATTGAGAAAGAAAGAAGAAAGGATAATGAACGAGATATGAAAGGCGTGAGAGAGTTAGAGTGTGAAGGAGGTAAACTGAGAGAGAATGAGAGAGAAAATTGAGGGAGCTAGAGAAATCATCATCAAGTAAGAGGCTGAGGGAGAGAGAGGAGGGATAGGGAGAGAGTGAGAGATAGAGGGAGTTCTAAAATTAGAGGGAGAATGAGCAACATAGTGGGAGAGAGGGAAGGAGATAGTGATAGAATGTCAGATAGAGAGAGATGTGGAGAAAGAGGCTAATAGTTTAAGTGATAGATATATAGAGAAATAGATAGCATGAAAGTTAGTGAGAGCGAGGGAGACATGAGGGAGAAGTGAGATAGGGAAAGAGGGATGGTTGGAGTTTAGGCAGAAGAGAGGTAGTGAGAAAGAATAGACGAAGTGAGAGAGAAAGAGAGAAGAGAGAAAAGAAGAGTTCGAAGTGTGAGAGAGTGACAAAAAGAGGACTACACATAAAGCAAGAGTGAGGGATTGAAAGAGAGAGAGCAACAAAGAGAAAGAAGAAAGAGAGAGTGTGTGTGAGAGTGAGTGAGAGAGGGAGAGAGAAATTAATGAAGCAAGAGAGAGGGGGATAGTGAGAGAGAGAGAATGAGGTTGAGAGAGAGTAAAAAAGAGGCTACGACGGAGTGAGGGATGAAGGGATAGAGTGGGATAGGGAGCTCAAGAGAGAGATAAAGAGATAGAGAGAAGGAGGAAGAGGGAGGGAAAAGAGAGGCGGAGGGAGAGAGAGAGCATGAGAATGAGTGTAGGAGAGGGATAAATGTTGAGAGGGAAAGGGAGAGAGATAGTGATGGGGAAGAGAGATATGAGGAGCGAGAAAGGGAGGGAGAGAGTGAAAAAAGAAATTTAAAGAGATTAAGAGAGTGATGATTTATGATAGAGAGAAAAAGAGACAGTGAGAGGGGTAGAAAGAAATATGCCTCCCTCCTTTTGGTTGCTCCCTTTTCTACATATAAACATTCTTTTCACTCTCTCTCTATATCTATCACTCTCTCCCTTTCTATCTCTCACTATCTATGTCTTCATTTCTCTCTATGATTTTATTTCAGTCTCCATCTCTCTCATACTAACAGCATCATTCTCTCTCATTCTCTCTCTTTATTCCAATCTCATACTCTCTCGCCCTCTGTCCCTCCCACACTCCATCTCTCAGAGAGCAAGAAAGAGAGATATAGAGATAAAGAGAGTCCATGAGTGAGAGAGATATAGAGAAATAAAGAATGAGAGATAGAGAAAGAGGAGAGAAGAGAGGGAGGGAGATATGGAGAGTATGCCTCCATCTCTTTCCGTACTTGGTGTCTCTCTCTCACTCTTTTTCCTCTATGCCTCTCTCTCTCTCTCAATATCCGCCCCCCCTCTCTGTCGTTTTTATTACCTTGCTCTCACTTTATCTGAGTGAGAAAATGACAATGAGAGAGAGAATGACAGAAAGACAATAAGAAAGAATGAGATAGACTTAGAGAAAAGGGAAAAAGTCAAAGAATGAGATCTTGAGATGAGGATCGAAGAAGAGGAAAGCTCTTTATTTCTCTCTCTCCCTCACTCTTCTCTTCCTCTTTCATTTCTTTTTGTCCTTACCAAGCTTCTCTCTATCTCTCACTCACTGTTTCTATCTATCTCTTCTCTTTCCCTCTAACGCCTCATCGTTCTTTAGCTTTCTCACTATCTCTCTCACTCTTCATCCCCTTCTTTCCATAATATCTCTATCTTGCTCTCCCTCACTCGCTCTCACTTCCTCTCTCCCCTATCTCTCTCTACTCCACTTTCTCACCCTGCCTCCATTCCTCTCTCTTTCTCACTTTATCTAACTCACTCCCTCTCTAACTTTCTGTTACAACTTCACTTCCTCTTTCTCCCTCTCACTGTTCTCTCTCAATCTTTATTTTTCTTATCTCTTCTCTTTCTTTCTCCTCTTTCTCTCTCTATCCATCTCTAGCTCTCACAGTCTCTCTCTTCAAAATTCACCCTCTTCTCGAACTTGCCCTATCCCTCCACTCTCTATCACTCATTCTCTCACACTCAAATCTCTTTCTCATACCCTTGACTCATCCTCTTCACCCACTCTATCACTCTTTCTCTCACTTACTCTCTCACTTACTTATCACATTCTTCTCTCTCCCTTCATTTTCTCTATTCTCTCTCTTTGTAATTATCTCTCTCTAACATTAACTCTCTCCCACTTTAACAATCACTTCTATATCTCTCTTCCACCTCTCTATCTTCTTCATTCCATCTCCCACCCTCTCATTGTTTCACTCTATCTCTCTATCTCTAGCTCTCTCTCAATTCTTCATATGGCCTCCCTCCCATTTTAACTCTCTTCCACCGAGTTAGGGAGAGTGTATTAGAGAAATGAGAAAGAAAGTGATACAACAAGATCTCCCTTGCTACTTATCTAATTTTCTCTCTTGTAATCTCTTATTTTCTGTTTTAATTTCCATCTCTCTTTCCCCCTCTCTGTCACACACTCTCTCACAAACTATCAACCTCTCTCTTCCCACCCTTTTTAAAATAAGATAGAGACAGAGATATCAGGAGTGAGAGAAGCATGGGAGTGAAGAGAGGTGAAAAGATCAAGTAAGTGATAGAGTAAGAGAGATAGAAATCAAAAGAGAGAGATGAGTTGATAGCTTGAGGGGGAGAGAGAATGATAAAAGATAAGAGAAAGAAAGATCAAGCGAGAGAATAGTGAGAGAGATAGAATGAGGTAGCAAGAGAGGAAAATTTTGAGGGTCAAAGATATTTAGAGAGAAAAGGCAAGTGAGGGAGAGAGAAGAGAGAGAGTGTGAGATAGAAAGTTAGGTGAGAGGGAAAGAGAGATGAAGAGATAGATAGTGAGGAAGAGAGAAAACAAATAGAGGGAGAGATTAGTTGATAGTTTGAGAGAGACAGTGATAGAGAGAGAAGCAATATAGAGGGGAATAGAGTGATATCACTCCTTTCATCAATCTTACGCTCTCTCTCTTTTTCACTCTCCCTACCTCTGTCTCACTCTCTTTGTCACTCTTTCTACCTCTATCCCACTTTCTCTTTCTCCCTCTTCGCCCTAACTCCCTCCCTCTCACTTTTCTATATCTTTCTCTCTCAATTCTTCTCCCTCTATCTCTTTTATTGTCTCTTTTTGTCCTCTCCACCTCCCTCTAATCTCTCAATAGCTCTCCCTCTATTCATTCATCTATCAACCTATCTTTCTCCTAATCTCTCTCTATGTAAAGATGCTCTCTTCTTCTTTCTCTCCTTCCTTCCATTTTTTCTCTCCCAATCTCTCTATCTCTTTCTAGAAAGAGCAAGAGAAAAAAAAAAGAGGAGAAACGTAGCTGCTAGAGAGAGATAAAGAGCGCTAGAGAGGTAAGAGAGTTCAATGAAAAGAGAGAATGAGAGAAAGGTTGGGGGAATGGAGATATAAAGAGTAAGAGAGAGTGAGAAAGAGAGTGGGAGAGACTAAGAGAGGGAGGGAGGGGAGAGAGATTGGTTGATCCTTCCATCTCTCTCTCACTCACTCTCTTTATTTGTCTTTCTTTATCATGTGAGACAGAGTTAGTGAGAGGAGAAATAGAGAGAGTGCATGACAGAGATAGAAAGTAGCAAGACATTGAGAGGGAAAGGGGAATAGAGAGAGATGTTGAGCTACAGAGTGATGATAGAAAGAAAGAATGAGATATAGTGTGACAGAGAGAGAGAAAGAAGAGAGATAGGGAAAGTTTAAAAAAAAGGGAGAAAGGGGAATAAGAGAAAAAGAGATAGAGACGGAGCGTGATATTTAGGGAGAAAGAGAGTGAAAGGGGAGAAATAGATAAATAAAGAGGGAGATAAAGAGAGGTAGAATGTAAGTTGGAGGAAGGGATAAAACAAGAGTGAAACAGTGAGAGAGAGGGATACTAATAGAGAGAGAGAGTGAGAAAGAATGAGAGAGAGCTAGAGATAAATACATAAAGATAGTGAAAGAGAGGTTAGGGAGAGAAGAGAGAAAAGAGAGTACGGCCGCATGAGAAAGGGCGAGAGAAATTGAGAGACAAAGATAGGGAGGGAGAGGAGAGCAAAAAGAGTGATAAGAAATAGAGGAAAGAGAGGGAGGGAGCTATAAAGGAAGCTAACTAAAGTGAGAGTGAGAGAGAGTGTGTTTGATGGAGAGATGGAGGGTGGTAGTGAGGGAGAGAGAGATCTTTCACTAGCTCTCTATCTATATCTCTTTTTCTTACCCTCTTCTCTCATTCTTACACTTTTTTTCTCTTCCTCCTCTCTCGTATCGTATCGCTCACTCTTTACCTCCCTCTTTCTTGCTAGAGAGATGGAGAGAGAGTTTAGACAGAGAATGATAGAGAAGAGAGAGAAAGAGAGGGAAAGGTTGAGAGTGGTGGAAGAGAGAGAGTGGGAGACACATTGATGGTAGAGACCAAGAGTGGTTGAGAGAGGAGATAAAGAAAAACAAAGATGGAAATAGAGATAGAGACGAGAGAGTTGGAGAGAGAGAGAGAGAGGGAGGTGGATGGAAGACAGAGATACAGAAAGAAGAGGTATAGAGAACAGAGAGGATAGGAGAGAGGTAGAGAGTGATGAACATGACAGTGAGGTAATGAGGAATATATCAAGAGAGAGATAGTGAGGAAAAGACTAAGGTAGAAGAGACAGAGTTAGAGAATGTGATGTAGCTTCCTCCATTCTCTTCTCTCATGTAGCCACCTTCCCTCTCCCTGTCTCTCCTCTCGCACCCTTTCCCTTCCTCTCACTGTCCCTCCCTCTCACAGTTTCTCCCTCTTCTGTCACTCTCTATCTCTATCATATTTTCTCTACTATCTTTCTATTTTCTCTTTCCTCTTATCTCTCTTCCCTCCCTTTAGAGAGCATCTTTGCTCATTCTTTATATCACTCTCTCCCTCGCATGCTCCCTCCCTCACTCTTTTCCTCTCCATTTTTCCCTCCTCTCCTACTCTCTCTTCCTACCCCCGCTTTCTGTCTCTTACCTCACTCTCCACTACTCTCCCGCTCTTCATTCTCATTCTCTCTCTTTCTCTTACTCTTCCTCTTATCTCTCTCTTTCTCCCTTTCTCTATCTACCACTCTCTCTATTGCTCCCGCTTACCTCTCTTCACTCCCACTATCTCAATAAGTTTCTTTCCTGGTCACATTCTACCTCTCCCTTATTGACTTTTTCTCTCTCCCTATCTTCATTCTCTCAATCCCTCTATCTTTCTTTCCTCTCTAACACCCTCGAGTCACTTGTCCTTCTCTCTCACATTCTTTCTCCCCTGTCTCCCTCTCTCTCTTTCTCTCTCCTTCTCATGATCTCTCTTTCTCTTGCTCTTCTCTTCACGCTTTTCTCTCTCTTTTCATATCATAACTAGAGAGGTAGAGCAAAAGAGAGTGAGTAGAAAAAGATATAGGAGGGAGAGAGCATGTGTTAGAGTGGGAGAGAGATAGTGTGTAAGAATGAGAATGTGAGAGAAGAGGGAGAGTGACAAAGAATGGGAAAGAGTGGGTGGAGAATTGAAGCAGAGGAGAGCTTTTTCTCTCTCACACATGCACACACTTCTCTCCCTCTTTCAACTCTTTTTAACCTCTCTCGTCTCTTTCTAAGTCTCTCAACTGCTCTCTCTCTTCTCTTACCTTAACTCCTTCCCACACTAACTTTCTCACTCTTGTTATCTACCTAACACTCGCTCCGATATACACACACTCTCTCTTACTTTCTCTCTTACCCTCCATCTCACTCTCTTCTCTCTCTCGTCCTTCTTTGCCTCCCTCATTTTCTTTCCCACCTTTTCTATCTCAACTTTATCTATTTATCTCCAGCTCTATTTCACTTTAGCCTCTCTTCGCTTTTAACTCTTTCCTACTCTAAATTTCTTCCGTACTTTCTCTCACTTTTCCAATCTATCACCCCCTTCCTCTTTATTTTAAGCTCTTTTTCACTCTCTCTTTCTCTAGCTCCCTCCCACCTTCATCCCTCCTTCCTACCCTTCAAAGAGAGGGAGTGGAAGAGAGAGTGAGAGAGAAGGGAGAGTGTGTGTGAGAGACAGAAATATAGAGAGCTTTCACTTGCTATCTCTCTCATGCTCTTTTTCTTGTAATTTCTCATTCTCTTCACTTCTCTATTTTTTTTCTCTTTGTCACTATCTCTAAAAACTCTCAACTTGATATCAATGGTGTAAAAAACAAAGATATCAAAGGTGAGAGAGCAGGGGAGTCTCAGAGAGAAGAAGGGAGAGAGCGATGGCGATTTGGAGAGAGAAGTAGGTTAATAGTTTAATGAGAGAGAAAGATAAGAGATAAGATACAAAATGACAGAGTGAGAGAATAGTGGAAGAGAGAGTGAGGAAGCAAGACAAATATCTCGCACTCTAACTTTCCCTCTCTTTTTTGTCCCTCTATCCCTCTATATAAGGCACCTCTCAGTCTCTTTCTCCCACTTTACACTCTTTCCTTCTCTCTCCTATCTTTTACCCATTTGCTATCTACTCTCTATTTTCTGTCTCATCTCTATCTCTTTCTCACTCTTATCCTTCTCACTATTCACTCATCCCTCTTTCTTACACCTCTCTCCCACTCCCCCTTTCTCCCTTAATCTTGCTCCCTCCCTCCCTCTCTTCTCCTCTCTCTTTATTTTGCATCTCGCGCTTTACCCCTCCCTCACACTCACTTCTTTGACTATCTTCTTTCCCCAACTATCTGACACTCTCTCAATCTTTTGAATAGAAAGATAGAGATAAAAAAAATTAGAGAGAGTGAGAGAGTGAGAAAATGATAGAGGATGTGGTAGAGATTAAAGGTGAGAGAGGAGGGAGAGAACAAGAGCGACAGAGAATGGGAGAGAGATGGGGAGAGAGAATGGAGTGGAAGACAGAGAGAAAGAAAGACTCAAAGATAGGGATGGAAGAAGGGAGGGAGGGAGGGAGTGAGAGAGATAGAAAAATATGGAGTGTGGAGGGAGAGAGAGAGAGGAGAGTTATAAAAAAATGGGAGGGGGAGCAAGGGACAGGGAGGTAGGGAGAGTGAAAGAGTGTGAGAGCAAAAGAGAATAGAAGTGTAGAGAGAAAGAGAGAGGTATCAAGTTAGGTGGCATGAGGGATAAAGTTAGAGGGAGAGAGGGTGAGGAAGGGAGAAAAAGGAGGTTGGGTGTCATGAGGAAAAAGAGAAAGAGTAAGAAAAGCGAGAGAGCAAGAGGGAAAGGAGAGGGAGAGGGATAGATTGATATACCAAGAGCAAGAGAGAAGAGTAAAAAATACGAGCAACATTCCCTTACTCACGCTCTCTCTTACTCTCTCTTTTGCTTTCATTCATTCTCTCTCACTATATCTCTCATCTCTTTCTCCCTCTATAATTTTCTTTCTCTCGCTCTCCCTCCCTCCCTTTTGCTTTCTCTCTCCCTCCCAGCCTACCTCTTACTTTATATCACTCTCCCTCCTTCCCTGTCAATCTCTTTCTATCGTATTATCAACCTCTTTCCCTACATCTCACCCACACTCTCTTTCTCAATATCTCACTACTCTCTCACTCTATCTCTCGCCACTTTTCTTTTTCTTTCTCATCATGTCCCTCTCCCTCTTCCTCATTTATTCTCAAAATCTCTCTTTCCTTTTCTCTCCTCGCATATCTCTCAATTTCTTTATCGCTATCATTCTTTCTATTGCTCTTCCTCTTAGTTTTCTATTTTCCTCCCATCTTTTGCTCTTGCTCTCTATCTCTCTCTATTTTCTCCTTGTCTCTCCTTTCGTATCTCTCTCTACCTCACTATCTTTCATTCTCTTTTTCTCTTTTCTCTAACTCTCCAGCTATCTCTATCTCTCTCACTTTCTCCATCTTACTCCCTCAATATCTATCTTATTCTCTCTCTATCAGTGAGAGAGAGAGGTTGAGGGATTGAGAGAGATCATGGGAGAGAGAGTGATTGGTAAACAAAGAGAGTGAGGTATTGAATGAAACAAGGCTCACACTCCCTCCTCTCTTTATTTCTCTCACACTCTCTCCCACCTCTTGCTAAAGAGAGAGAAACATAAAAAGGAGAAAATTGAGAGATGGGGGTGTGCCAAGAAGAATGAGAGAGATGGGGGAGAGAGAATTGAGAGAGAAGCGCAAGGAATAGGGAGAGAGAAGGAGATTGAAAGATAGAGTAGGAAAGAAAAGCAAGAGGAAACATAAGTGATAGAAAGAGTGAGAGTGGGAGAAGGAAGAGGAATAAGTTGGGAGAAATGGAGAGGGGAGAAAGAGAATATTAGTGGGGGATAGGGTGAGAGAGAATGACTGCAAGAGGCACATATGACGAGGAGAAGAGGAGAGATAGAATAGAAAACAAGAGTGAGAGAGAAAAGAGTGACATATAGAATGAGAGAAAGAGAAAGTGAAAAAAACGAAATAATGAGAGAGGGAGAGAGATAGAAATTGAGTGGGGAGGAATGGAGGGTGGTCATAAGAGAAGAATGTGAGAGAGGAGGGAGAGATCATAAGTGATAGTGAAAGGATAGACAGAGGGATAGAGAATGAGAGATAGAGATAAGGAGAGAGGTGGTAGGACGAATAGAGTGAAGAGGGAGAGATCAAGAGTGAGACAATGAGAGGGAGAGAAAAAAATAAGAGAAGGGATTGGGAGAGATTGGAAGAAATAAAAAGAGTGGGCATGTGGGAGAGAAAAGGAGTGAGAGGGAGGGAAAGAGCAAGGGTGAGGAGGGATGGTGTGAGTATGAGAGAAAGAGAGAGAAAGAGATAAATAGAAGAGAGAGAGAGAGAGAGAGAGAGAAGAGAAGAGAAGAAAAAAATAAAGAGAGAAGGTATAGGGAGTGAGAGAGAGAAAGAGGGAAGGAGAGATTAGAAATGTAGATAGAGCTATGGAAAGCTAGAGAGATAGAAATGGGAAACGGAAGAGAGCTTCCTTTCTCCCTCTCTCCCTTATGCTCTCTCTCCTCTCTCCCTTTCTCTCTTCACTCACTCGTACACATTCTCTCTCCCCACGTTTTCTCTAGTTCTCTAACTCACTTTATCTCTATCTCTCTTCTATCTCTTTATATATTACCATATCTCACTATCCCTCCACTCCATCACATTCACATTCTCACTCTTTAGTTTCAATCTCTATCACCCCTTCTTTTATCTGACTTTCTCTCCCTCTCTCCCTCCTCTCTCTTCGTCCTACACACCATCTTTCTCTTTCTCCCTCCCTCCTTCCCTCCCTACTTCCTTCCCCCTCTTTGACTATTCTTTCCCTCTCCCTCTTTAATCTCTCTCTCATTCTCTACCCTTCTTCCTCTCCCACTCCCCTCTCACACTTTTCTCTCTCTACTCCATCTTCTTTAATTCTCTCTCACCCTCTCTAGCTCTCTCTCTCTGACTTCTTTATCACTATATTTCCATTCAAAGAGATGGAGAGAGAGTGATGGATGGAGAAAGGAGAGAGAGAGAAGAGAGAAGCAAGGGAAGGGTTAGAAGAGAGAGATACAGAACAGTAAGAGATGAGAAGAGTAGGGAGAAGGGAGGGAGGGAGTTGGAATGAGGGAAAAAGAGAGAGTGGGAGATAGGTACGAGAGAGGGAGAAAGAAAATAGTAAGAGTGACGAGTGAGAAAGAGATAAAGAAGAGAAAGAAAAAAAATAGTGAGAAATGAGAGCAAGTGGGAGGGGAGCGAGAGAGAGGAGAGAAGTGGTTATAGTGGGAGAAAAAGAGTGAGAGGTGGCATATGTGGAGGGACAAAGAGATAGGGAAGGATGGAGGGACATAGAAAGAGAGATGGTAAATGAGAGAGGGAGAGCCTTTTCTCTCTTCTCTTATGCTCCCTCTCTCTAAATTTCTCTCTCACAT
The DNA here is from genome assembly GCA_003013225.1 of Phalaenopsis aphrodite. Classification (NCBI taxonomy): domain Eukaryota; kingdom Viridiplantae; phylum Streptophyta; class Magnoliopsida; order Asparagales; family Orchidaceae; genus Phalaenopsis; species Phalaenopsis aphrodite. Next base: position 1,883,502 of record NEWO01000074.1, read on the forward strand.
TGCTCTCTTTCACACTCTTCAGGAGAAAATAGATAGAAAAAAGAGTGAAAGGTAGAGTGAGAAGCGAGAGAGGGAGATATCAAGAGTGAAATAGAGTAAAAGTGAGAAAGAGAGAGGAGAGAAAGAGACAAAAGAGCACGAGAGAGAGTTTCAACCTATCTCTCTCTCATTCTCTCACTTAATATCTCCCTCCTTCCTTCTCTTTATCTCTATCTCTCCCTCTCTCACTCACTCACTCACTCATTAGAGAAATAATATGGAACATCTCTCTCTTTTTCTTTACCTCCCTTATTCTACCTTTTGTGTTTAGACTCAACATATCCCAAAAAAATAAAAAAATTGTTGTCAGAATCAACATATACAGACTCATACCAAGATTTATACATTAATATCAGAATGCAGTTAACATTTTATTCTCTTTCCAGCATTAATTTTCTTCCGCTCTAGCTCTCACATTCTCTCTCTTCAAAATTCAATTTCTTCTAGCACTTGCCCTATCCCTCCTCTCTCTATCGCTCATTCTCCCTCACATATCTCTTTGTCATCCCACTTGACTCACCCTCTTTACCCACTCTATCACTCTTGCTTTCCTGCTTTCTCACTTCTCACTCTCTCACTCTTTATCACATTTTTCTCCCTCATTTTTCTTTATTCTCTCTTTGTAATTATCTCTCTCTAGCATTAACTCTGTCTCACTCTAACCATCACTCCTTTATCTCTCTCCCACCTCTCTCTGTCTTCTGTTTTCCACCTCCCACTCTCCCTCTCTCTCTTTCACTCTTTCTGTCTATCTCTAGCTCTCTCTCACAATTCCCCTCATGGCCTCCCTCCCATTTTAACTCTAGAGAGTGTGTGAGAGGGCAATGAGAAAGAAAGAGATACAAAGAGATCTCCCTTGTTACCTATCTCACGCTCTCTCTCTTGTAATCTCTTACTTTTTCTTTTATTCTCTATCTTTCCTCTCCTTCCCTCTCCGTCACACACTCTCTCACAAACTATCAATCCCTCTCTCCCCATCCTCTTTTAAAAAAGATAGAGACATAGATATCCGGAGTGGGAGAAGCATGGGAGTGAGGAGAGATAGAGAGACGGAGAGAGATAGAGAAAGAAAGATAGAGATTAGAAGAAAGAGACGAGTTGATAGTTTGAGGGAGAGAGAAAGATAAGAGATAAGAGAAAGAAAGATCAATTGAGAGATAGTGAGAGAGATTGATTGAGAGAGCAAGAGAGAAAAAAACTGAGGGTCAAAGATATTGAGAGAGAAAGGTCAAGTGAGGGAAAGAGAAGAGAGAGAGAGAGATAAAAATTTAGGTGAGAGGGAAAGAGAGACAAAGAGATAGATAGTGAGGGAGAGAGAAAACAAATAGAGCGAGAGATCAGTTGATAGCTTGAGAGAGAGAGTGATAGATAGAAACAAGATAGAAGGGAAAGAGAGTGATATCACTCTAGTCCTCAATCTTGCTCTCTCCCTCTTCTTCACTCTCCCTACCTTTGTCTCACTCTCTCTTTCTCACTTTCTCTACCTCTATACCACTGTCTTTCTCCCTCTTCCCCCTCCCTACCTCCCTCCTTCCTGGTCTTCTCTATCTTCTATCTCTATTCTTCTCCCCCTATCTCTTTTATTGTCTCCTTTTGTCCTCTCCCACCCTCTCTCTAATCTCTCGATCGCTCTCCCTCTCTTCATTCATTTATCAACCTATCTCTCTCCCAATCTCTCTATATAGGACGCTCTCTTCTTATTTCTCTCACTCCTTTTTTCTCTCCCGATCTCTTTATCTCTTGCTAGAGAAACCAAGAGAAAAAAGAGAGGAGAAACATATAGCGCTAAATAGAGATAGAGAGCTAGAGAGGCAAGAGAGATAAAGGGAAAGATGTATTAAGAGAAAGTTGGGGAGGGAGAGATATATAAAAAGTAAGAGAGAGTGAGAAAGAGAGCTGGAGAGATGAAGTACGAGGAAGGGAGTAGACTAAGAGAGGGAGGGATGGGGGAAAGAGAATGGTTGATACCTTCCATCTCTCTCTCACTCAGTCTCTCTATCTTTCTTTCTCATGTGAGAGAGAGTTAGTGAGAGGTGAAATAGAGAGTGGGTGATAAAGATAGAAAGGAGGGAGACTTTGAGAGGGAAAGGAAAATAAAGAGAGATATAGAGCTACAAAGAGATGATAAAAAGAAAGAATGAGAGATAGTTAGGCAGAGGGAGTGAAGGAAGAAAGATAGGGAAAGAGATAGAAAAGGAGAAGGGGAATGGGAGAAACATAGATAGAGAGGGAGAGTGATGGTGAGGGAGAAAGAGAAAGAAAGGGGAGAAATAGACAAAGAAAGAGGGAGGTAGAGAGAGGTAGAATGTAAGTGGGAGGGAGGGATACAACAAGAGTTAGAGAGTGAGTGAAGAGGGATAATGATAGAGAATGAGATTGAGAGAGAATGAGAGAGAGAGAGAGATATATATAAAGATAACGATAGAGAGGTTAGGGAGAGAAAGAGAGAAGAGTGAGTAGGGGAGCATGAGAAAGGGCGAGAGAGATTTAGAGAGAAAGATGGGGTGGGAAAGGGAGAGCAAAGAACGGTGAGGAGAAATAGAGGGAAGAGACGGATGGAGAGAGATAGAAATAATGCTAAATAAAGCGAGAGTGAAGGAGACTGTTTGTGTAATGGAGCAATGGAGGGTGGTAGTGAGAGAGAGAGAGATCACTCACTAGCTCTCTATCTTCATCTCTTTCTCTTACCCACTTCTCTCATTCTTACTCTCTTTTTCTCTCCCTCTCTCATATCATCTCTCTTCACCTCCCTCTTTCTTGCTAGGGAGATAGAGAGAGAGATAAGAACAAAGAATGATAGAGAAGAGAGACAGAGAGGGAACGATTGAGAGTGGTAGAAGAGAGAGAGTGTGTGAGAGACATTGATGGTAGATTAAAGAGTGATTGAGAGAGGGAAATAAATAGAGGGAGAAAAGAGAGAGTGCAAGAGAGAGAAAGAGGGAGATAGAAGATTCAGATAGCGAGAGGAGAGTATAACGAATAGAGAGGGCATGAGAGAGGTATAGAGTGATGAAAGGGTGAGTGAGATAATGAGAAATATATTAAAAGAGGAAAAGAACAAGGTAGAAGAGAGAGTTAGAGAGTGTGATATAGCTCTTTCCATTCTCTTCTCTCATGTTGCTACCATCCCTCTCTCCTTCTCTCTTCCTCTCATTGTCTCTCCCTCTTCTTTCACTCTCTATTTCTACCCTATTTTCTCTAGTTTATTATATCTTCTCTCTCCTCTTCTCTCTATTCCCTCCCTTTAGAAAGCATGTTTTCTCATTCTCTCTATCACTCACTCTCTCTCATGCTCCCTCCCTCACTCTCTTTTTTGTCTGTCTTTCTTCCACTCTCCCTCAATCCCTCCCTCTCTCTTTCTTGGCTCTCATGCTCTCTATTTATCTCTATCCCTTTCTCTCTCTTGCTTTCCCTCACGCCCTCTCACTCTCTTCCTCCCTCTCTCTTTCTCAGCTCTCTCTAGCTCTTTTTTTCTCACAATCTCAATCTTTCTTTCTTTCTCTCCCTCCCAAAACATTATCTCTCATTCCCTCTCTTTCCTTATCTTTCTCTCCCCATCCCTCACTATTGCTCTTCAAATTGTTTTTATCTTTCAAACACCTCTCACTTTCTCTCCCTCAGACTCTCTCTCATCTCTATCTCTCATTCATCTTTTCCCACCCTCCCTCTTGCCTTGCTTTCTCTCTCCTTCTCTTCTCTCTCTCTCTCTTGATCTTCTCTCCCTCTCCCTCTTTTGCTCTCACTCCCTGATTTCTCTTTCACTCTCATTAGAAGTATGAGAGAGTTGAAGGTATAAGGCCTCTCCTTCAATCCCTCTCTCTCTCTCCCTACCTCATGCTCCACCACTCTCCTGCTCTTTGTTCTCATTCTCTCTCTTCTTTTTTCTCTCACTCTTTTCCTTGTCTCTCTCTTTCTCCCTTTCTTTGTCTCCCAATCTCTTTGTTTCTCTTGCTTGCCCACCTCTCTTCACTCCCTCTAGCTCAACATGTCGCTTTCTTGGTCACATTCTACCTCTCTCCTAAATTGAATTTTTTATCTCTCACTATCTTCATTCTCTCAATACCTCTATCTCTCTTTCTATTTCTAGCACCTTCCAATCGCTTGTCCTTCGCTCTCACATTCTCTCTCTCCTGCCTCCCTCCCTCTCTTTTTATATCTTTCTCATGATTTCTCTTTCTCTTGCTCTTCTCTTCTCCCT
>NEWO01000074.1:1903190-1920733 GCA_003013225.1 Phalaenopsis aphrodite
TATTTCTCTCTCCCTTTTTCCATCCCTCTCCCCTCTTCCCTCTCCCCATTTCTCTCATCCCTTCCCTCTCTCTTCTTCCCTCCATCTCTCTTTCCATCCTTCTCTCTCTCCTTTCCATCTAGTCTCTATATCTATTTCACTCTCTTCAGCTACATTTCACACTCTATCACTTACTCTCTCACCTTTCTCATTATCTCCCTATCTCTCTTCTCTTAATCACTCTCTTCTTCTCATTCTAACTACCATTTCTTTTTTCACATTCTTTATTCCTTGTCTCTCTCATTAGCTCTGTCTCCTTTTACTTGCTTTATCTACTTCCTTCTATCTTCTATCTAGCTTTCTCCCTCTCATTGTACGTCAAACTATCTCTCTCTCAATAACCTTCTTTTTTCTCACTCGCTCTCTCTAACTCTCTCTTTCTCCATCGCTCTCTCTCACTCTCCCTTACTCTCTCTGTAACCTTCTTTTCCTTCACCAGGCCTGTCTCACGTTTTCTCTTTTTTTTTCTCTCATCTCTATCTCGCATTCTCTCTCTCTTGTTGTATCTCTCTCACTCCTCTCTCTCACCGACACTTTTTCTCCCTCTCTCTCTCTCTCTCTTTCAATAACGCTCTTACTTTTCTCTCTCTCTGCTTCACTCTTATCTCTCCCTCTCTCTCTTTTTTTCTATTTTACTCTCCTCAACTTTCTATTGCTTGATACATATTTTTTAATCACTCTCTTACTCTTTCTCTCTTAGTCGCTCACTCACTCTATCTCACTCGCTCACTTCTCTCACTCACTTTAAGCTCTCTCCAAACATCATCATCTCCCTCACTCTTTTACCTTCTTCTCCCCCATCCCTTTCTCTTCCTCTCTCTCTATATCTTTCTCAACCTACTTTTTTCTCTTTCCATTTCACACTCTTCTTTTTTCTATCGCATTCTTTTTTCTCTCTATCTCTCTTGCTCTCTCAATCTTCTATGTCATATCTCTCCTTCTCTTTCTTACTCTATCGCCCTCTCTCACACATTATCTCTCCCCACCATTCCCTCTTTGATTCTCTTTCTCTCTCTCGCCTCTCTCATTGCCCATCCTTCCCTTTCTTTTTTTATATATATATCATCTTCTTCTACCATTATTTCTCCTCTCTCTCCCTAACTCTCTTTCATTGTCTATCTCTGCATCCTTCCCTCCTTCTTAGTCTCCCTTCAACTCTCTCACCCTTTCTTTCTCTCTCTCACTCTCTCTCTCTAACACACACTCTCACCTATCCCTTTCCGACTTCTCTTCTTTTTTTTTTCACTTCTTTCTCTGTCTTTATCATTAAGTTAAATGGAGCAAAAGAAAGTGATGGACCAACAGAGATGGAGAGAGGAAATAAGTGAGGATCTTTTATGTTATATCTTTCATTCTCTTTCTTACTCTATCCCCCTCTCTCACGCATTTATCTCTCCCCACCATACCCTCTTTAACTCTCTTTCTCTCTCTCACCTCTCTCATTGGCTGTCCTCCTTCCCTTTCTTTCTTTATATATATCTCATCATTTTCTACACTTATTTCTCGTCCCTCTCCCTAACTTTCTCATTGTCTATCTCTCCATCATTCACTCCTTCTTAGTCTCTCTTCAACTCTCTCTCACACACACTCTGACCTTTCACTTTTTGAATTCTCAGCTTTTCTCACTTCTTTTTGTCTCTTTATCATTAATTTAAATGTAGCAAAAGAAAGTGATGGACCAAGAGAGAGAGGGAGAGAGGAAATGAAAGAGGATTGGGGAAGCAGCAAGAGCATGAGAGAGAGAAGAGAGAGGAAAAGGCAGACATGTTTGTTCTCACTCTCATTAAGAGAGAGGAGAGAGATAGAAAGAGAGATGAGAGAGAGAGGGAAAAAATAGAGCAATTGAGCAATAAGAGAGATAGAGTGACATGGAGGGATTGAAAGAGAAAAGAGACGAGAAAGATAAGGGAAGTTAGAGAAGGGAGAAAGAAAGAGGGAGTGAGAGAGAGAGCTAAAGAGAAGGGGTGCAAGAGAGAACCGTTGAGAGCAAGAGAGAATATAAGAAAAAGAGAGAAGAGATAGTGGGAACAAGATAAAAAGATGAGAGAAACATAGAGAGAGGGAGTGGAGTGATTGAAAAATAGAGTGAGAGAATAAAACGAGCGAGAGAATCTGCATCCCAATCTAGTTTGAGAGAGAAGGAGAGAGAGAAGGATGGCAAGTGAGTGTCTAGTTGCTAGCTTGAGAGAGGAAGAGAAGCTAGTAGAGAGTGAGATGAGGCAGAGAGAAAGAGCAAGAAAGAGGGACTGAGAGAGAGCAATTGATTAAGAGTTAGAGAGTGGGGAGAGTATAAAGAGTTAGGGATGGAGTAAGAGAAAAAATAGATGGAAGGAGGGTTAGAAAGAGGGAGAGAGGTAGATCAAGAGAGATATGGGGTGAGTGAGAGAGGGAGGGAAGGATGGTGGTAGTGAAAGAAAAAAAGTTAATGGACAGAGAGAGTGAGATAAGTGAAAGACTAACAAGGAATACAATATTGATGGAGGATAGAGAGATGTAGGGGTAGAGGGAGAGATAGAGAGTGTGAGATAGACAGTGAGAGGGTTGGAGAGAAGGAGAGAGGAGATGGGGCGAGTGAAATTGAGAGGAAGAGAGAGTGTGTCAGATAGAGATAGGTTGCACTCCCCTTTCATTCTCTCTCTCTCACCCTCACTCTCCCTCTCTTTTCTCTGCTTTTATTCCTCTCATTACTATCTAACATCTCTGTAACTCTTTCTCTTTTCTCTCACACTTCATCTCCTTTACCTCCATCTTCTCTCCATCCATCCCATAAAAAGATCATTCTCTCTAGCTCGATCATTTTTTCTCTCCCTTAGTCAATCTTAGTCTATCTCTCTTTCTCCTCTCAATAGCTCTCTTCTTCTTTATCACTTTCTTTTGCTCTCCCTCTCTCTAAAAGAAACAAAATAGGGAGCTAGAGAGTGAGGCAGCGGATGGAGAGTGAAGGAGAAAATGAGGAGAAACTAGGAAAGAAGATGATATAGAGCTAGAGAGATAATGATGAAGATAAGGGAGAGGAGAGTAATGGAGGGAGTGTGAGGTATGGAAGGAGAGGGGAGTAATGAGGGAGAGTGAGAGAGAAGGTAGAGTGATGAGGGAGAGGGACGGAGCAGGGAGGGAGATAGAAGAAAGAGAGAGAGAGCTATCACTAGCTATTTATCCCTTAGTTTCTCTCACCCTTTCCTTCTTTCTTTTTATCACTCAATCTATCACTCCCATCTCTGTCTCCTTCTGTCTTTCTTCATCTCCATCACTCTTTATAATGGAAGAGATAAAGAGAGATTGTGTGAGATAAAGTGAGATAACCAAATCCAATGAGAGAAATTACAAGAAAAGACTTAAGATATTACAAGGGAGAGAGAGCATGAGAGAGGGGGGCTAAGAAGAGAGAGAGAGAGAGAGAGGGAGGGAGGTGGGGAGGAAGGAAAATGGTGGTAGAGAGAAAGTAAGAGAGAGTGAGGGGGAGGTATAAAGAGAGTGTGCCATGAGCGGGAGGTGGATAGAGAGAAGGTGAGTAGGAGGTGAGAAGGGAGAGAACATGAGTGAGAGAGAGGGAGATATAAGGAATGAGAGAGTTTGGGAGGGAGATAGGAGAGATAGAAAGAGGCAGAATGAGAGAGGAGAATATGAGAAAGAGAAAGTGAGTGAATGAGAGATTGGAGGAGAGTGAAAGTTATGTGATATAAGAGGGAGATTGCTAGAGATAGAGAGAGAAACATGCCTCTTTCAATTTTTTGCCAACCCTCACCATTCACCCTCCTTCCCTCTCTCCCTCATAAGAAAGGGAGAGATATTGGAAGAGAGAGGGTTACGGAGAAAGAATAAGACAGATGGGGTGATAGAGAGATAGGGGGTGAGGTTGAGGGAGAGGAAATGATGTTAGAAGGACTTAATGATGGAGAGAGACAAAGATAGGGGGAATTCGAGGGAGACAGAAAGACTTAAAGCACAACCCTCACACTCACCTTCTCTCACTCACATCTCACTCTACCTCTCGCTTCCTCTTACTCTCTCTCTCATTCTCCCTCTGACTCTTCCTCCCTCCCTTACTCCCCCTTTCTCTCTCTCACTCTCTCCTACTCCAACTCCCTCACACACTCTCTCTCCTCTCTCTATATATTTTCTCTATCACTCTAACACTCCTCTTATTCCCACTCTTTCCCCCTATGTTTCTCTCTGTTATGCTCTCTCTTTCTCCCCCCTCTCACGCACTCTTTCTCTGGCTCCTTTTCCCTCATCTACTTTCTCCTGCACTCTCCATCAACTGTCTCTCTCTCTAAAATTTCTCTCATTTAGATAGAGAATAGAGAGATAGAGCGAGAGAGACAGTGTGAGAAAAATAGAATGCGTGAGGGAGAAAGAGATAATGACATATAATAAGAGAGAAAATGAGAGGGGTGTGAGAGAGATTGGGGAGAGATAGAAGGAGAGATAAAGAAGAGAGTGTGAAAGGACTCTCTCCCCTTTTGCTCTCACGCCTCCCCAACTCTAACCCTCCCACACTCTCTTCTCTTCCAAGAAGAGAAAGCTTTCTCTACCCCTTTTTTGCTGTACCTAGGTATCACTCCTTTCTTTCACATTCATACACTATCACACTTATTATCTCTAGAGAAAGGATGTTAGTGAGAGAATGAGAGAGATATATCTCACTTTCTCTTCTCTCCTCCTCTCCCTCCTCATCCCTTTCTCATTGTCAATCAGTCTACCTCTTCTGTCACTCTTAATTTTTCAAATTGTTCTCTATGTACCACTCTCTCGCTCTCCCTCTTTTCTTTTCACTTACTCTCCATCTCCCTCTCCCTCTCTCTTTCTATCTCAATCTTCTCTCTCTCTCTTTTAATCTCCTCTCTTTTCTCTTCTATATCTCTACTCTCTCTCACACACTCTCTTTCTTAACCTCCCTTCATCTCTTACTTTCTCACTCTCTTTTCTCTCTCTCCCTCTATTCTTTTACCTTACACTTTTTCATATTTCTCCCTCACTTTCTTCATGTCTTGCTCTCCACATCACTATCTTTTACTCTCTCTGTTTCTCCTATATCTGACTCTCTCTCCATGTCTGTCACTCTCTCTTCATCTCTCACTCACTCTCTTCTACTTCCTCATTCTCATTATCTCACTTCTCTCCCTCTCCATCCCTTATTTTCTCTCTCTTTCTCCCTCACTCTCTTACTCTTTCTCTCCCTATAGCTCTCTACCTGAATTATTTTTTTTACTCTCATTATTACTCACTCATCCTTTCTCACTTTCTCCCACATGCCCTCTCTCTATCTCGCTCCCTATAACTTTCTCAATGTTCTCTCACTCTTAATATCTCCTTCCTTCACTATTTTAACATCTTTCTCTCACTTACACACTATTTTCCCTTTATCTTACTATCTCTCACAGTCTTTCTACCTCTCTCTCTTTATCTTTGTCTTTCTCTACTCTCTCACTCTAATATTTCTCTCTTCCTCCCCCGGACACTCGCTTTCTCCCTTTCTTTCACTCACCATCTCTCATACTTTCTCTTTTTTCCCTCTCTCTCTCCCTCTCTTTCTCCCTCTCTCACTCATACTCTCCCTCCCTATCACTCTCTTACGTGAGAGAAGTGAGAGACATTTATCTCTCTCTCTTTCTTTTGCTCTCTATCTCTCACTCTCTCTCACTCTTTACCTCTCTCTCTATCTATCTCTCTAATTCTCTTAGACAGAGGGGGAAGAGAAAAAGAAAAAAATGGAAAGAGAAAAGAGGTTAAACCACTTTCTTTCTCTCTTACTCTATCTCTTTATCTCTCCTCTCTCTCTGTCATTCTCTCCCTTACACACATTCTCAATTTTTTTCACTTACCCAGAGAGAGTGTGAGAAAACAGATGGGTCGGGGATGGAGGGAGGGATAATGTGAGAAAAAGAAGGGGAAGGAGAGGAGATGGGTAGAAATGAGGGTGAGAGAGAAATGAGTGAGAGAAGTAGGAGTGAGAGAGAAGGATAAAGTGGGAGGGAGTACGAGAGAGAGAGATGAATAGAGAGAGAGAAAGATAAAACAATAGAGATAAAGAGGAGAGATAAAATTATAAAGAACGAGAGATAGTGAGATAAAGAGAGCAAGAGAAAGAGTGTGAGAGAGAAACGAAAATGATAGAAGAGAGATCGAGAGAGAGAAGAGAGATGGGGGGAGAAAGGTAAGTACGAGATATAAAAAATTAGAGAATAGAGAGACAAAGCAACAAAACGAGACAAAGAGGAAGTGGAGTAGGGAGCGAAGGGAGAAAGAAGAGAAATGATAAAGAGAGAAGGGTGAGAGAGAGAAAAAGATGACTCAACAAGGGAAAAAAAAGAGTGGGAGGGAAAAAGTTAGATTGAGAATGGAAAGATAGAGTGAGTTAAACGAGCAAGCGAGAGAAACTATAAGAAAAATATGGAACGAGAGCTAGAATGCGATAAAGAATGAAAGAGAACAAGATTTTCTCAGAGAGTAAAAGAGAGACAAAAAAGAGGGACTATTTTATGCTCTAACTTACTCTCCTTTACTCTCTCTCACTCTCTCCATCTATCTTCTTATCCCTCTTCTCTTCACCTAAACTTTCAAAATATATCGATCATCTCTCCTCAACTCTCTTTCTCTTCATTCTCTCTCACTCTCTTTCACTCTCACATTCTCTCTCATACTATCTGTATAGCTCTCACTCTTTCTTGCTCCACCTCTAGAGAGTGATGAGAAAACAAAGAGAGCATATAGAGAGAATGTTCTAAAGAGATTGAGAGAGAGAGAGAGGTGACAGAGAGAGAGAGGGAGGGAAGGGGGAAGAAGAGGGAGGGAGGGAGGGAAGGAGAGAGGGAGAGAGAAAAGAATGGGAATGGAGAGGAATGGGGAAAGAGCAAGATTGAGAAAGTAAGAGATTGGAGAGAGAGGATGATATTGCTCTTCTCGCCCTCTTTATATGGTCACACACACTCTCTTTTCTCATGCTTTCGCTCAATCACGCTTTCTCTTTTCTTGTCTCTCTCCCTCTCACATTTCTCTTTAATTCTTGCAACCTCTAACAAAAGAGAAAGACGAAGAGAAGCATGATAGAGCACGAGAGATATAAAATGAGAGAAATAAGGAGAGAGCACTAGCAAGGGAATGAGTGAGCAAGTGAGGGAGAGAGAGAGCATCGAAGATAGAGAGCTAGTGAAGATAAAAATAGGGAAAGTGAGAGAGAAAATAAGAGAGAAAGGGGTATGTGAATGATTGAGAAAGAAAGAAGAAAGGAGAATGAACGAGATATGAAAGGCGTGTGAGAGTTAGAGAAAGAATAATAGTTTAAGAGAGACAAGTGAGGAAGCTAGAGAAATCATCATCAAGTAGGAGGCTGAGGGAAAGAGAGGAGGGATAGGGAGAGAGTGAGAAATAGAGGGAGTTCTAAAATGGGAGGGAGAATGAGCAACATAGTGGGAGAGAGGGAAGGAGATAGTGACAGAATGTCAGATAGAGAAAGATGTGGAGAAAGGGGCTAATAGTTTAAGAGACAGATATATAGAGAGATGGATAGCATGAAAGTTAGTGAGAGCGAGGGAGACATGAGGGAGAAGTGAGATAGGGAAAGAGGGATGGGGGGAGTTTAAGCAGAAGAGAGGTAGTGAGAAAGAATAATAGACAAAGTGAGAGAGAAAGAGAGAAGAGAGAAAAGAAGAGTTCAAAGTGTGAGAGAGTGACAGAAAGAGGCACAGAGATAAAGCAAGAGTGAGGGATTGAAAGAGAGAGAGAGAGAGTTAGGGAGGGAGGGCGGGAGGAGCTAAAAAGAGAAAGAAGAAAGAGAGTGTGTGTGACAGTGAGTGCGAGAGGGAGAGAGAAATTAATGATGCAAGAGAGAGGAACTGTGAGAGAGAGAGAGAGGTTGAGAGAGAAAAAAAGAGGCTATGATGGAGTGAGGGATGAAGGGACAAAGAGGGATAGGGAGCTCAAGAGAGAGAAAAAGCGATAAAGAGAAGGAGGGAGAGGGAGGGAAAAGAGAGGCGGAGGGAGAGAGAGCACGAGAATGAGTGTAGGAGAGGGATAGATGTTGAGAGGGGAAGGGAGAGAGATAGGGATGGGGAAGAGAGATATGAGGAGCGAGAAAGGGAGGGAGAGAGTAAAAAAATAAATTTAAAGAGATTAAGAGAGTGATGGTTTATGATAGAGAGAAAAAGAGACAATGAAGGGGTAGAAAGAAATATGCATCCTTCCTTTTGGTTGCTCCCTTTCCTACATATAAACATTCTTTTCACTCTCTCTATATTTCTATCACTCTCTCCCTTTCTATCTCTCACAATCTATCTCTTCATTTCTCTCTATCATTTTATCTCACTCTCCATCTCTCTCATACTAACAACCTCATTCTCTCTCTTTATTCCAATCCCTTACCCTCCCTCCCTCTGTCCCTCCCTCCCTCCATCTCTCAAAGAGCAAGAAAGAGAGATATAGAGATAAAGAGAGTCCATGAGTGAGAGAGACATAAAGAAATAAAAAATGAGAGATAGAAAAAAGAGGAGAGAAGAGAGGGTTGGAGGGAGGGAGGGAGATAGGGAGAGTATGTCCCCATCTCTTTCCGTACTTGGTGTCTCTCTCTCACTCTCTTTCCTCTATGCCTCTCTCTCTCTCAATATCCGTCCCCCCTCTCTGTCGCTTTTATTACCTTGCTCTCACTTTCTCTGAGTGAGAAAGTGACAATGAGAGAAAGAATGAGAGAAAGACAATAAGAAAAAATGAGATAGACAGAGAGAAGAGGGAAAAAGTCAAAGAATGAGAGACTGAGATGAGGATCAAAGAAGAGGAAAGCTCTTTATTTCTCACCCTCCCTCCCTCACCCACTTGATAGGAATGGAGGCCTATCTAACTTTTTAATCTTTATCTTTCATTCCAAGAGATTGAGAGTGTTTGATAGATAGGGAAAGAGGAGAGTGAGAAAAGAGAGAATGAGGAAGGAGTGAAGCGACGGATACAAAATAGAGAGATGGGAGAAGTGAGGGAGAGAGGGAGCAAGAATGAAGGAGAAACAGAGAGTGGGAGAGGGAGAAGCAAATTGTGAGAGGGATACGAGAGAGAAAGAGATAAATAAGATTGAGAAAATAGAGAGTGCAGAGAGCAACTAGGTAAAAGATGGGAGAGGAGGAAAGAGGTTAAAGTGGGAGAAAGAGTCAAAGATATCTCTGTTTTTCTTCCTCACTCTCTCGTTCACACTTCTCTCACTCCGCCATTTTGTATCTTATCTTTTTCTCTCACTAAACTATTAACCTATTTCTCTCTTCAAATATCCATTGCTCTCTCCCTCCTCTATGTCACTCCCCTGCTCTCTTACAATTGATATCTATGTTTTTCTCTATCAGATAATAGAAGAGTGGAGAGAGTGTCATGTTGATAGTTTTAGAGAGATAGTGACAAGGAGAAAGAGGAGAGAGAAGTAAAGAGAATGAGAAATTACAAGAAAAAGAGCATGAAAGTGTTAGCGAGTGAAAGCTCTCTATATTTCTCTCTCTCACACACACTCACTCATTTTCTCTGTCACACTCTCTCCCACTCCCTCTATTTGAAGGGTAGAGGGAGAGAGCAAGGTTGGAGGGAGCTTGAGAAAGAGAGAGTGAAAAAAGAGCTTGAGAGGAAGAGAACGGTGTGAGAGATTTGAAAAGAGAGAGAAAGTATGAAAGAGATTTAATGTAGGAAAGTTAAATGCAGAAGGAGGCTAAAAGGGAAATAAAACTGGAGATAGAGAGATAAAGTAAGAGAGAGAAAGGGTGGGATAGAGAATGAGGGAGGCAGAGAGAGGGGGAGAGAGAAGAGAGGGAGGGAGGTAGGTTAAGAGAGAAGGTAAGAGAGAGACTATGTGTATGTGGTAGTAAGGGTGAGGTAGATAGCAAGAGTGAGAGAGTTAGTGTGGGAGGGAGTTAACGTAAGAGAAAAGAGAAAGAGCAATTGGGAGACTTATAAAGAGATGGGAGAGGTTAAAGAGAGTTGAAAGAGGGAGAGAAGTGTGTGCATGTGAGAGAGAGAAAGAGCTCTCCCTCTCCTTCAATTCTCTGCCCACTCTATCCCAAGCTTTGTCATTCTCCCTCTTCTCTCACACCCTCATTTTCGCTCACTATCTCTCTCCCACTCTAACTCTTGCTCTCTCACTCCTATCTCTTTTCTACTCACTCTCTTTTGCTCTTGCTCTTTAGTTATGATATGAAAAGAGAGAAGGGAGAAGAGAAGAGCAAGAGAGAGAGAGATCATGAGAAAGAGAGATAAAAAGAGGAGGGAGGAAGGAGAGAGAATTTAAGAGAGAAGGACAAGCGATTGCGAGGGTGTTAGAGATAGAAAGAGAGATTAAGGTAGTGAGAGAATGAAGATTGTGAGAGATAAAAAAGTTAAATAAGGAGAGAGGTAGAATGTGACCAAGAAAGAGACATGTTGAGCTAGAGGGAGTGAAGAGAGGTGGTCAAGCAAGAGCAACAAAGAGATTGGGAGATAAAGGAAGGGAGAAAGAGAGAGACAGGGAAAAGAGTGAGAGAAAAAGAAGAGAGAGAATGAGAACAAAGAGCGGGAGAGTGGTGGAGCATGAGGTAAGGAGAGAGAGAGATAGAAGGAGAGGCCTTATACCTTCAACTCTCTCATACTTCTAATGAGACTGATAGAGAAATCAGGGAGTGAAAGCAAAAAAGGGAGAGATAGAGAGAAGATCAAGAGAGGGAGAGAGAAGAGAAAGAGAGAAAAAGCAAGGCAAGAGGGAGGCTGGGAAAAAATGAATGGGAGACAGAGATGAGAGAGAGTGTGAGTGAGAGAAAGTGAGAGAGTGTTTGAAAGATAAAAAAAAGATGAAGAGCAATAGTGAGGGATGGAGAGAGAAAGATAAGCAAAGAGACGTAATGGGAGATAATGTGAAGGGAGGGAAAGAAATAAAGAAAGATTGAGATTGTGAGAGGAAAAAAGAGTTAGAGAGAGACGAGAAAGAGAGAGGGAGGAAGCGAGTGAGAGGGCATGAGAGAAAGCCAGAGAGAGAAAGGGATAGAGATAAATAGATAAAGCATGAGAGCCAAGAAAGACAGAGGGAGGGATTGAGGGAGAGTGGAAGAAAGAGTGAGAGATAGTGAGTGATAGGCAGAATGAAAAAACATGCTTTTTAAAGGGAGGGAATAGAGAGAAGAGGAGGGAGAACATAGAAAGAAACTAGAGAAAATAGGGTAGAAATTGAGAGTGAGAAAAGAGGGAGAGACAGCGAGAGGAAGAGAAAGAGGGAGTGAGGGATGGTAGCAGCATGAGAGAAGAGAATGGAAAGAGCTATATCACACTCTCTAACTCTCTCTTCTACCTTGGTCTTTTCCTCTCTTCATATAATTCTCATTATCTCACTCACCCTTACATCACTCTCTACCTCTCTCATGCCCTCTCTATTCGCTATACTCTCCTCTTTCTATCTCAATCTTCTATCTCCCTCCCTCTCTCTCTTGTACTCTCTTTTCCCTCTCTCTATTTATTTCCCTCTCTCAATCACTCTTTAATCTACCATCAATGTCTCTCCCACTCTCTCTCTCTTCCACCACTCTCAATCGTTCCCTCTCTTTCTCTCTTCTCTATTATTCTTTGTTCTTTTCTCTCTTCTCTCTATCTCCCTAGCAAGAAAGAGGGAGGTGAAGAGAGATATGATATGTGAGAGGGAGAGAAAAAGAGTGTAAGAATGAGAGAAGTGGGTAAGAGAAAGAGATATAGATAGAGAGCTGGGCAAGACAGAGAGTGGGACAATAGGGAGAAAGAAAGAGAGTGAGACTGAGATAATGGGAGGGAGAGAAGGAGAGATAGAGAGTGGAATAAGAGAGGAAGTTTA
Source organism: Phalaenopsis aphrodite (assembly GCA_003013225.1). Lineage (NCBI taxonomy): Eukaryota > Viridiplantae > Streptophyta > Magnoliopsida > Asparagales > Orchidaceae > Phalaenopsis > Phalaenopsis aphrodite. The sequence goes on from NEWO01000074.1 coordinate 1,915,024, forward strand.
ATAGTAAGAGATTGAGAGAGGATGGTGAGAGTGGGAGGGGAGCAAGACAAAGGGAGAGTGGGGAAGGAAGAGTAGAGGAGGGAGAGGAAGAGGGTAAGGGATAGGTGTGAGAGAGATAGAGAGAGAAAGAGAAATATAATTGGATAAGAGAGGGAGAGAGAGCTAGGGTGAGAGAGAGAGAGAGAGAGCTAGGGAGAGGCTAGGGGAGGTAGAGAAATAAGGATAGATTGATAGTATGAGAGAGCGATGGAGAGGAGTTGGGTGGGTTGGAGAGTGAGAGAAATGAAGAAAAAAAGAAATGGAGAGGTAGATAAAGAGATATAAGAAATGAAAGAGATAGATAGAAAAAGAGAGAGAGGGTGGGAGAGGGAATGATTGATGTAAGGAGAGAGAGACAATGAGATAAGAGAGATATCTCTTCTTGTCTCTCACTCTCTCACTTTATATCTCTCTCTCTCTCCCTCTCTTGCTCTCAAACTATTGAACTATCTCTCTTTTCGTCCCGGTCTCTCTCTTTCTACTATGTACCCTCCCTCCCTATTTATTGATATCTCTCTTTTCTTCTTTCTACTCTGTACCCTACCTCCCTATCTATTGATATCTCTCTTTTCTTCATGTCCCTGTAAGTCTCTCCCTCCCTCTCTTTTTTTTTTCTCTCTATCTCACTCATCTCTCATGCTTTTTCTTCCTGTATATCTCTGTCTATCTCTCTCATTGCTTCTCTCTCTATTACTATCTCTATCTCTACTCACTTGTCATATCTCTCTCTCCTGCTCTTTCTTCACTCTACCTTTCTTGCTATCTCTTTCTGGCTCATCAATCACACTCTTCCTCGTCTTTTTCTTTCACTCTCTCACTACACTCTATCCCTCTCATCTCTCACTCCTGCTTTCGGCCTCCTCTCTCTATCTCTCCTCCTCTCAAACTCTTTATCTCCCACACTTTCTCTTGCTTAGTCTTTCTATATCTCCTTTTATCTCTCCTTGTATTGCTTTTGATATCTCTCATTGTCTCTCCCTCCCACTCTTCTTTCACAATCTTTTCTCTCACTCTCCTCTCCCTCAATTTTGTCTCTCTCTCCATCCCTCCTTCCCTCCATCCCTCTCTATTCCTCTCTCTCTTTCTTATACTATCAACCTCTCTCAATCTCTCATTTGCTATTACACTATTACTGATTCCCTTTAACTCTATTCCTATCTGCCTTTATTTCTCAAATTGTTGCTATATCTTTTCTCCCTTTCTCACTCTTACTTTTCTCTTTTCTCCCATGAAGTCTCCTCACTCTAGTTCTTTTTCTCTCTAACTCACTCTTTGTCTCACCCTCCATCTTTCTCCTTCCTTCCCTCCCTTTATCTCACACACTCTTTCTCCCTCTCTCTCACTCTCTCTCCCTCTCACTCTAGATATCCCACTTCCTCCACCTTTTTTTCTTCCTCTCTCCCCCTCTCTCTCTCTGCCACTCATTCATTGTCACTCTATCTCTTTGTCAGTCTCCTTTATTTCTTTGTTTATTAGAAAAAGGGTGGGGGGAGGGAGACAGGGGAAGGGAGTGAGGAAGTAAAGGTAGGTGGTAGAGAAGAAGAATGTGAGAGAAGAGGGAGAGAGCAAGAGTGAGATAAAGAGATAGTGTTGAGAGTGTGAGAGAGATGGGAGAAAGAGTGGATAAATAATAAAGAGAGGAGGGGGAGAAAAAGTGGGGGAGTGGGAAGGAATGTAAAAGAAGAGGGAGTGAGAGATAGGAAGAGAGAGAACATGTGGGAGAGCAGGAGAAGGAGGGAGAAACAGAGACAATCAAGAGATTAAGAGATAGAGAAGAGAAGAGAGAGTGAGAGTGATGCAGAGGTAGAGAGAGAAGGTAGAAGGCTAGAGAGAAAAAGGGAGGAGAGAGGGAGGGTGAGAGCTGAAGAGCTTGAGAGGATTAGAGAAAGTATGATTGCGAGGCAAGGAGAGAAAGTGCAAGAGAGACAAAGAGATTAAGTAAGGGAAGGAGAGAGAAGATGAAGAGTGGGAGGGTGAGTGAGGGTGAGAGAGTAAAAAGGAAAGAGCCAAAGAGAGGTGTGAGGTGATTGAGCTAGGGAGAGTATGAAAAAATAGTTTAAAGGTTAAGAAAAGAGGGATGACAAAAGAGAGAAGAGACTGAGATGGAGAGGAGGAGAGAGGTGAGTGAGAGAGTGATAATGAGAGAGGGAGGGAGGGATATTTCTCCTTCTTCTCCCTTTGTCAATCTTGTATTCCCACTCTTCTCTTTATCTTGTTTCCTGCAAATATCCTTTTACTCTTACCCTCTCTCACTCTTCTCTCACTCGTCTTTCTTTTTCACTCATGGTCTCTTTGTCACTCTCTTTTTCTCTCTATCTATCTCTCTCCTCCAAAACTCTCTCCACCCATCATTCTTTCTCTCATCTCTTTCTAGTACACCTCTCATACTGTTGGTGGCACTCTCTCTCTTTTGCTTAATAGCTCTAGAGAAAAGAAAAAGTGAGAGAATAGAGAGAGAAAGAGAGTGATCCCTCTAGCTCTCTATCTTCTTACTGTCTACCTTCGCTCACTTACTCCTCTCTCTCTCTCTCTTGCTCCCTCACTCTATCCCATACCATTCTTCCCTCACTCAAATTTTCGCTCTTTATCTTTTGCTCTCTCACTCCATCTCCCTCATGGTTTTTAATGCTCTCTCAACCTTTTATCATCTTCATGCTCTCCCTTTTTTTCACCTGATCTCTCGTTATTTATCTCATCTCCCTCTCTTGCTTTATCTCATTCTTTGTCTCACTTTGCACTCTCCCTTTACTTTTGTTGTCTCGATATTCCCCCTTTTTTCTATCTTTTTTCAATATCATTCCAACACACTCTCTCTCTTCATCCTTCTCCCTCTCTTCTCTCTTCTCCTTTCTCACCCCTATTTAGCGATAGAGTAGAAGAAAGAGAATATACTAAAAGACGTTTACCTCTCTTTATTAAATCTAGAGGGATAGTCTTTCTCTCTCACACTCTCTCGCTTCTTGCATGCTCCTTTCCTCCCACTATTCCCTCCTCTCCCTCTCTCTCTCTGTCCCACTTTCTTCTGTGATAGAGATATAGAGATGGAGAAAGCATGAGAGAGAGCATTAGAGAAAATATTGAAAGAAAGAGTGAGGGTTAGAGAGAATAGTGCGAAAGAGATAGTGAGGGTGAAATAAAATGAGAGATAAATGATGAGTGAATAAGTCAAAGTGTGTGAGATTGAGAGAACAGGAAGAGATCAAAGAGGTTAAGATAGAGAGATAGTGAGAGAGATAGTGATGCAGAGGGAGAGACAGAGAGGAAGTGATTGAGGGAGGGAGGTAGGGATGGTTGATGGATGAGAGAGAGATAAGGGAAAAGAGAGAAGTAAAGAGAGAGGGAATGTAGAGCAATAGAAGAGAGAGAATGTGTTTTCTCACTCTTCTTTCTCCTATCTCGTGCTCTCTCTTCATTATCTCCTTGCATATTCTTTTCTTTGTCATTATCTCACTACCACCTTCTCTCCCTTTCTCTCTTCTCTCTTAGTCATCTTTCTCACTCTCTCACTTTTCTGTCTCCCTTTATCTCTCTATGTCTTTCTACTATCTCCCTTTACACCTCTCTCTCTTTTTTTATCTTGACATTTCTCCCTCTCTTTTGGGAGGGTTAGAGATAAGAGGAGTGAGGGAAGCAAAGAGAGGGAAAATATCAAAAGAGAGTGTGGGAGAGAAAGAGAGGTATAGAGGGAGAAAAAGAGGGGAAGGAAAAAAATGAGTTATTAATAGCAAGAGAAGAAGGGAAGGGAGAGTGCAATATCAAGAGTGAGAGAGAGAGTAGAGAGAGAGAGAAATAGTGATCAAGAGAGGGGGGAGGGCTAGAGAGACGTAGAGAGTGAGAGGAGAGAGATGTAAAGAGAGGGAGAGAGAGATGTAATGATAAAAAAATCGAGAAAGTTCATAGAGGAGAGATGGAGAGATTATAATAGAGAGCATACGAGAGATAGAGTGTGAGAGAGCGAGAGAAGTCAGAGTGAGGGAAATGTCAATTCCATCTCTATTTCTTTATTTATCTCTATCTCTCCTCCCTCGCTCTCTATCTTTATCTCCCTCCCTCTTCTCTCATTCTCTCTCTCCCTCCCTCCCACTTCTTCCTTCCAACTCTCACTTCCTCTCTCTTTACTTGTAATCCTTATCTTTTGCTCTTTCTTCTCTCTCACTCTCAATCGCTCTCTCTTCTCTCTATCTCTTCCTCTCTCCATCTTTTACTCTCTATGCCTCTCTCTTACTGTCTCCTAAAATGTCTCTATCTCTCAACCTCTACCACTCTCCTCTCTCCCTCTCTTACTCTATCAACCTCCTTCTCTATTTCTCTTTCTCTCCCTTCCACTATATCATCCCGCCATCACTGTTTATCTTTCTCTCCATCCCTCATCTATATTTCCCCCTCTTTTATCCTTTTCTCCCCATCCCCACTCTCTTTCTCTAATAAGAGAGGAAGAGAGAGAGAGACAGAGTGATTAAGTGAAGGAGTGGATAGATAGTGGGAGAGGGTGAAAGAGAGCCATAGAGAGAGTGAGAGAGAAGAGAGAGATAGGAGAGAGAGCAGGGAAGAGGGAGAGGAGGGGAGGACAATTAAGAGAGAGAGAGAGTGAAGTGGGGTTTAAATATGGGAACAAAGAAAGAGAGATAGTCCCATCTCTTTCCCATTTTTTGCTGCTCTTCCTGTCTCTCACTTATGTTCTCTCCGTCCCCTCTCACCTCTAATCTCACTACCACATCCTCTCTCATTCTCTCTCACCTTCTCTAACCCTCTCTCTCTCACTCTCTCTTACTTTTTTATCTCTATCTTTCCATTCCAAGAGATTGAGAGAGTGCTTGTAGGTAGGGAAAGGAGAGAGTGAGAGAAGAGAGTGAAGAAGTGGTGAAGCGAGAGATATAGAATAGCGAGATAAGAGAAGAGAGGAAGGGAGGGAGCAGAAATGAAGGAGAAGGAGAGAGTGGGAGAGAGGAATAAGAGAGGGAGGAGCAAATAGTCAGAGGGATACGAGAGAGAAAGAGATAGAGAAGAGAAGAGTGAAGAAATAGAGAGTGCAGAGAGCACGCAGATAAAAGATTGGAGAGAAGGAAAGAGGGTAAAATGGGAGAAAGAGAGTGAGAGGTGCCATAGGGGGATGGAGGACAAAGAAAGAGAGAGAAAGTGAGAGAGAGAAAGGAAGAGTCCAAGATATCTCTGTCTTGCTTCCTCACTCTCTCTTTCACTATTCTCTCACTCTGCCATTCTGTATCTTATCTCTTATCTTTCTCTCTCCAAATACCCATTGCTCTCTCCCTCCTCTATGTAACTCCCCTGCTCTCTTACCCTTGATATCTTTGTTTTTCTCTCTCAGATAATAGAAGAGTGGAGAGAGTAACATGTTGATAGTTTTAGAGAGATAGTGACAAAGAGAAAGAAGAGAGAGAAGTAAAAAAATGAGAAATTATAGGAAAGAGAGCATGAGAGAGCTAGCGAGTGATAGCTCTCTATATTTCTTTCTCACACACACTCTCACTTCTTTTCTCTCTCACTCTACCACTCCCTCTCTTTGAAGGGTAGGAGGGGGAGAGGAAGGTGGGAGGGGGCTTGAGAAAGAGAGTTAAAAAGAGCTAAGAGGAAGAGAAAAGTGTCAGAGATTGAGAAGAGAGAGAAAATGATGAAAAATGCTATAAAGCAAATAGAGCTAGAGATAGAGAGA
>NEWO01000074.1:1921388-1939021 GCA_003013225.1 Phalaenopsis aphrodite
TGACCAAGAAAGAGACATGTTGAGCTAGAGGGAGTGAAGAGAGGTGGGCAAGCAAGAGCAACAAAGAGATTGGGAGATAGAGAAAGGGAGAAAGAGAGAGAAAGGAAGAAGAGTGAGAGAAAAAGAAGAGAGAGAATTAGAATAAAGAGCGGGATAGTGGTGGAGAGTGAGGTAGGAGAGAGAAAGGGAGAGAAGGAGAGGCCTTACACCGTCAACTCTCTCATTCTTCTAATGAGAGTGAAAGAGAATAGGGGAGTGAGGGCAAAAGAGGGAGAGAGAGAGAGAGAAAAGAGCAAGAAAGAGAGCGAGAGAAGAGAAAAAGAGAGAAAGGAATGGAAGAGGGAGGGTGGGAAAAAATGAATGATAGATAGAGACGAAAAAGTGCGAGAGGGAGAGATTGAGAGAGAATTTGAAAGATAAAAACAATAAGAGGAAGATCAATAGTGAGGGATGGGGAGAGAGATAAAAAAAGAGAGAGAATGACAGATAATGTGAAATGAGGGAGAGAAAGAAAGAAATATTAAGATTGTGAGAGAAAAAAAGAGCAAGAGAGAGCTGATAAAGAGAGAGGGATGGAGAGAGTGAGAGGGCATGAGAGAAAGCAAGAGAGAGAAAGGGATAGAGATAAAGAGAGAACATGAGAACCAAGAAAGAGAGAGGGAGGGATTGAGGGAGAGTGGGAGAAAGAGTGAGTAAGAGACAAAGAAGAGAGTGTGAGGGAGGGAACATGAGAGAGGGTGAGTTATAGAGAGAATGAGAAAAGATGCTCTCTAAAGGGAGGGAAAAGAGAGAAGAGGAGAGAGAAGATACTAGAGAAAATAGGGTAGAGATAGAGAGTGAGAAGAGGGAGAGACAGTAAGAGGGAGAGAAAGAGAGAGGGAGGGAGGGAGGGAGAGAGTGAGAGAGAAAAGACAGAGAAAGAGTGAGTGAAAGCGTAGAGAAAGAGAGGGATGGTAGCACCATGAGAGAAGAGAATAGTGAGAGCTATATCACACTCTCTAACTCTCTCTTCTACCTTGGTCTTTTCCTCTCTTGATATATTTCTCATTATCTTACTCTCCCTTTCATCACTCTCTACCTCTCTCATTCCCTCTCTATTCCCTATACTCTCCTCACTCAATCTCAATCTTCTATCTCCCTCCCCCTCTCTCTCCCGTTCTCTCTTATCTCCCTCTATTTATTTCCCTCTCTCAATCACTCTTTATCTCTACCATCAATGTCTCTCCCACTCTCTCTCTTCCCTTTCCCTCTCTTTCCTCTTCTATCATTCTTTGTTCTTGTCTCTCTCTATCTCTCTAGCAAGGAAGAAGGAGGTGGAGAGAGATACGAGATGAGAGAGGAGGGGAGAGAAAAAGAGTTTAAGAATGAGAGAAATGGGTAAGAGAAAGAGATATAGATAGAGAGCCAGTGAGTGATCTCTCTCTCTCTCACTACCACCCTCCATCACTCCATTACACATACACTCTCCTTCACTCTCACTTTAGTTAGCATCATTCCTAGCTCTCTCCATCTGTCTCTTCCCTCTATTTCTCCTCACCGTTTTTTGCTCTCTTTCATGCCCCATTTTCTCTCTCACTCTCTCTCTCCCTTTCTCATGCTTCCGTTCTCACTCTTGTCTCTTTCTCTCCCTAACCTCTCTATCACTATCTTTATATATCTATCTCTCTCTCTCATTCTCTCTCAATCTCATTCTATATTGTTATCCCTCTTCTCTCACTCTCTCGCTCTTGTTGTATCCCTCTCTCCCACTTACATTCTACCTCGCTCTACCTCCCCTTTCTTTTTCTATCCCTCCAGTTTCTCTCTCTTTCTCCCTCACCATCACTCTCCCTCTCTATCTTTGTTTCTTCCATTCCCCTTTTCTTTTTCTCTTTTTTTCTCTCTCTCTTCCTTCACTCTCTTTGCTTCACTATCTCTCATTCTTTTATTCTATCATCTCTCTATAGTTCAATATCTCTCTTTATTCCCCTTGCCCTCTCAAATTCTCCTTCCTTTCTATCTCCCTCCACACACTCTCTATTTCTCCTCTCACTAACTCTCTCACATGAGACAAAAAGACAGAGAGAGTGAGAGAGATATTAAAGGTATCAACTAATCTCTTTCCCCCATCCCTCCATCTCTTAGTCTACTCCCTTCCTTGTACTTCGTCTCTCCCGCGCTTTTTGTCACTCTCTTACTTTTTCTATGCTCTCCGTCCCCATCTTTCTCTCAATCTCTCTTTCTCTTTATCTCTCTTACCTCTCTAGCTCTCTCTATCTCTTCTTAGCACACTATGTTTCTACTTTCTTTTTTTCTCTTGCTCTCTCTAGCAAGAGATAGAGAGATCGGGAGAGAAAAAAGGGAGGGAGAGAAACAAGAAGAGAGCATCTCTACATAGAGAGATTGGGAGAGAGATGGGTTGATAGATGAATGAAGAGAGGAAGAGTGATCAAGAGATTAGAGAGAGGGTGGGAGAGGACAAAAAGAGATAGTAAAAGAGATAGGGGAGAAAAATAGAGATAGAATGATTGAGAAGACTAGGACTGAGGGAGGTAGGGAGGGGGAAGAGGGAGAAATAGAGTGAGATAGAGGTAGAGAAAGTGAGAAAGAAAGAGTGAGACAAAGGTAGGGAGACTGAAGAAGAGAGAGAGTGCAAGATTTAGGACTAGAGTGATATCACTATAGGATAAGAGAGATAGAGGGAGAGGAATAGAGAGAGTGAAAGATGGAGAAGAGAGGGAGGCAGGGAAAAAGGAAGGGGAAAAAGGAAGAAAGAGAGAGTGGGTCAGAGGTAGAGAGAGTGAAAGAGAGAATAGGACAAAGGTTGGGAGAGTAGAAAGATAGAGAGAGCGTAGAATAAAGGAGGAGAGAGGGAAATAGAGAGAATATTAATATCACTCTCTTTCCCTTCTATTTTGCTTCTCTCTATCACACTCACACACACTCTTTCTCTCAAACTATTAACCCATCTCTATCTATTCTCGCTCTCCCTTACTATCTATCTCTCTATCTTTTTTTTCATCTCACTTAACTCTTTATCTCTAGTTCTATCTCACTCTTCTCTTTCCCTCAGTCAATCTCTCTCTCCCTATTCTCTTACCTTTCTCCCTCCTTCACACACACTCTCTCTATCCATCTCTATGGAGAAAAAGGGAGAGGCAACAAGAGAGGAGGGAGGGAGAGAGGAGAAGAGAGGGAGGGGGATAAATAAATTGAGAGTGATCAAGTGAAACCACTTTCTCTTTTTTTCACTGTCTCTCTCATTACCTCTCTCTCTCTCTCTCACTCTCTCATTATTTCATTTCATTATCTTTCCATCATTCTCTCCCTGTCCCTCTCACTCTCTCTCTCTCAATCTTTATCTCTTTCCCCCCTTTCTTTCTCCCTCTGCTCTCTCTAGAAAGAGGGAGAAAAAGTTAGAAAAAAATAATCATAAAAGGAAGTGAGAGACACTCACATGCTCTCTCGACTCTCTCACTTTCTCTTTCTCTCTTCTGACTCTATCTTCCTCACTCCCACCCACCCAATTTTCTCTCCTCTTGTTTCTCTCTCCCTCATTCTATATTTCTCTTTCCCTCTATCACCGACTCACTCTCTCTTAGTCTATATGTCTCTTTCTCGTACTCTGAGAGGGGGAGGGATGTGGGATTTTTGAGGGAGAGAGTGAGAGAGAATAAGAGCTAGAGAGAAGACAAAGAAAGATAATGCAAGAGAGATAAGAGAAAGTAAGTGAATTGAATAAAGAGAGAGAATGGATGGGAGAATTAGTTTAAGAAAGTGTTAAAGCAGCTAGAAACAAGCAAAGAGAGAGAATATAAGCATCTCCGCCCTTTCTATCTCTCTTCCTCTCTTGTTCTTTCTCACTATATCTCTCCTTTCTCTCCTCTTTGTCCCGCTCTAATTCTTTAACACTCTCTCCTTTAATCTCTCACCCACTCTTCTCTTTCATCTCTCCTATCACTTCCTCTCTTCTCTCACCTTTTCTTCTTTATCTCTCTAACGACAAAGCAGGAGAGAAAGTGCAAAAGAAAAATAGAGACAAGAGAGGAAGGGAGAGAGATAGCGATGAAGAGAGAGAAAGAGTGATATGAGAAGAAAGAGAAGATGCTTTCCCTCTCTCTATCCCATTTTGTCTCCTATATCTCCCTCCCTCACTATCGCTCTCCCATTGGGGAGGGAGCTAATGAGAGTGAGAGAGATATAGGAGACAAAATGGGATGAGCGATCGTGAGGGAGAGAGAGACAGATAAAGAGAGGGTTAGAGAGAGTGGTGGTTAGAAGGAGGGAGAGAGGGAGAAATAGTGGTTGATGAGAGAAAGAGGAGAAAGATAGAGAAAGTGAATGTGAAGAGAAAGTGAGGGATGGAGGGAGAGAAGGAGAGAGGAGAGTGATAGTGGGCAAGAAAGGGAGAGAGTTTTTCTCTCTCTAGCTTTACCTCTTTCTCACCCTCTTCTCCCTCCCTATTTATCCCTTTAACTCTTTCCTTCTCCCTTGCGTCTCTCACTCCCCTTATGCTCCCTATCTTTTCTTCTCTCTAGCTCTCCCTTTTTTTGTTCGCACTATCCCTTCCTTTCTCTTACAAATTATGTCTCCCTCACTCACACACACTCTTACTGCTTTAACTCTCACACACACATACTCTCTCTCTTCAAAATCTCACTCTTTTTGCACCCATGCTCTATACCTCCTCTCTCCATCACTCATACTCTCTCACCTACATCTCTTTGACATTCTCTATCACTCACCCTCAATGTTCAATCTATCACTCTTGCTTTCTCGCTCTCTCACTTCTCACTCTCTCATTCCTTATCACATTCTTCTCTCCCTTTTTTTCTCTGTTCTCTCCTTTGTAATTATCTCTCTAACTTTAACTCTCTCTGACTAACCCTCACTTTTCTATCTTTCTATCGCCACTATCTGCCTCCTTCATTTTCTCTCCACCCTCTCTCTCTCTCTCTATCTCTTTATCTCTAGTTGACTCTCTCTTAATTCCTCTCCTATCCTCCATCCCCTTTTAACTATCTTCCCCTAAATGAGAAAGGGTGTGTGAAAGTGTGATGAGAGAGAGAGAGAGATATGGAGAGAGCTCTCCCTTGCTACCTATCTCATGCTCTCTCTCTTATAATCTCTTAGTTTATCTTCTCTTCGTTAGCTTTCCTCTCTCTCTCTCTATCACACACATTCTATCACAAACTATCAACCTATATCTCTCCTACCCCATGTCTTCTAATAGGAAATAGAGAGAAAGAGATATCAGTAGTGGTAGAAGAAAGGGAGTGAGGAGAAATAGAGAGGCCAAGAGAGCGAGAGAGAATTAGTAATAAAGTTAAGAGAGAGATTAGCTGATAGCTAGAGCTGGAGAGACAATGGTAAGAGATAAGAAAAAATAAGATCAGGCGAGAGAATAGTGAGAAAGAGATTGATTGAGGGAGCAAGAGAAAGTAAGTGTGATGGAAAAAGATATTGAGAGAGAAGATCAAGTGAGCGAGAGATGAGTGCTAGAGCGATAAAGAGTTAAGTGATATCAATATTCTCTCTATCTCCCTATCTCCCTCTCTCTTCCTCTATCTGCACTTTCTATCTTTTTCACTCTAACTTCATCTCACAGTCTTTCTCACTCTCTCTGCCTCTGTCCCACTCTCTCTTTCTCCCTCTTTCCCCTCCCTCCCTCTATCCTCTATCTTTCTCTCTCTCTCTTGCTCTCCCATTATCTCTTTTATTCTCTTTTTTTGTCCTCCACCACCCTCCCATTAATTCTCTTGATTTCTCTCCCTCTCTCCATCCATCTATCAACCTGCAACTCTCCTAGTCTCTCTCTATGTAGAGATGCTCTTTTCTTCTTTTTCTCTCTCGTTTTCTCTCCTGATCTCTCTATCTCTTACCCGCTCTAGCAGGAGAAAAAGAGATAAGAAACAAAGAGTGCTAGTGCGAGATATAGAGAGTGATAGAGGCGAGAGAGAGAAAGGGAGAGAGAGTGAAAAAAATGGGGACGGAGGGAGAGACATCTAGAGTAAGAGAGAGTGGTAAAGTGAGTGGGAGAGAGGGAGTAAGAGGAAGGGAGTGGGAGTGGGTGTAAGAGAGGAGGGATGGGTGGAGATAGTTAAGTTGATCCATTCATCTCTCTCTCTCTCTCTCTATTTATCTCTCTCATGTGAGAGAAAGGTAGAGAGACGAGAAATAGAAAAAGGGAGTGAGAGAGATATTTTGGAGGGAGACTTAGAGAGGGAAAGAGTGAGAGTGACATATAGAGGTACAAAGAGATTAGCAAAAGTGAAAGGAGAGAGTGAGATAAAGAGGGGGTGGGTGAGATATAGCAGGAATGGGAGGCGAAGAGAGTGAAAGAGAGAATGAGAATAGAGAGATATAGTGAAAAATCGAGAGAGAGATGGAGGGACAAAGTGAGAGGCAGGGATGGAGGGTCTCTCTCTCTCTCTTTGAGGTAGAGAGTGTAAGGGAGAGAAAAGAGGGAGAGAGAGTGATGGGGAGAGAGAGGAAGGGAGAGAGGGAAAGGGAGGGATAGAGAGAGATATAAAGAGTGTGAGAGAGTAAGATAGTGCAAGAGAGAGAACGAGAAAAAGGGTAAGTGAGAGGGAGAGATAAAGAGGGAAAGTGATAGTGAGGGAGAAAGAGAGAGAAATTTAGAGAGATAGAGAAAGAAAGAGGGGAGTGTGAGAGGGAGGGATACAACAAGAGTGATAAAGTGAGAGAAGATGGATAATGATAGAGAATGAGAATAAGAGAGAATGGCAGAGAGAGATAGATAAAAGATAGTGATAAAGAGGTTTGGGAAAGAGAGACATATGTTGGAGAGGGAGAGAGAGAGAGTGATAAGGGGAGCATGAGAAAAGGAGAGAGTGGGTGAGAGAAAAATGGGAAAGGAAAGAGAGAAAGCAAGAGAGTGAGAAATGAAGCTAAAAAGAGTGAGAGTGAGAGAGAGTGTGTGTGAGTGAAGGATAAATGGAGGGTGGTTGTGACAGAGAGACAGATCTCTCACAAGCCGTCTATCCATATCCCTTTCTCTTATTCTTATTCTTTGTAACTCTCCCTCTTCTTTCACTCTTACACTCTTCTCTCTCCCTCCTCTCTGGTATCCTATCTCTCTACCTCCATCTTTCTTTCTAGAGAGATGAAGAGAGAGATTAGAATGGAGAATGATAAAGATGACAGAGAAAATGTTGGGAGAGAGAGTGAGAGAGAGGTCGATGGTATGAGAAAAAGAGCAATTGAGATAGGTAGATAAATAGAAAGAAAGAAGTGAGAGTGAGAGAAAGAGGAGGGAGATAAAAGATGGAGATAGAGAGAAGAGAAATATAGAATAGAGAGGGCGGGAGAGAGCTAAACTTTTATTGAAGGGAGAGTGGGATAATGAGAAATATATCAAGATAAAGAGGAGAGAGGGAACGACCAAGGTAAAAAAGAGAGTGTCATATAGGTCTCTCCAATCTCTTCTCTCATGCTCATCCTGCTTCCCTCTCTCATTCTCTCTCACTCTCACTCTCTCTTTCTCTTTCTCTTCTCTCTCTCTCTCTCTCTTTCTATCTATCTCACTATCTCTCTCTTCTCTCGCACTTTATGTCTGTCCCGCTTTCTCTACTTTCTTTCTATCTTATTTCTCCCCCTCTCTCTTCCATCCCATTAGAGAGTATCTTTGCTCGTTCCTTTTATCACTCACACTCATGCATGCTCCCTCTCCCCTCTCTCTTCTCATGCCCTCTCTTACATTAGAGAGTATCTTAGTTACTCATGCCCTCTCTTACTGTCCCTCAATCACACCTCTCTCTTTTTTCCCTATCCCTTTCTTTGTTCTTCAACTCTCTTTCTCTCTCCTTCCCTCCCTATTTTTCTGGCTACTCTTGCTTTCTTTATCGGTAGCTCTTTTATCTCTCACAATCTCTCTTTCATTCTCTCTTCCTTCCTCTTTCTCACAATTTCTCATTCTCTATATTTCTTTATCACTCTTTCCCCTTCCTCAGAGTTGCTCTTCCGCTTGCTCTTTTCCTCATTTATTCTTCCTCTCACTTTCTCTCCCTCATGCTCGCTCTCATTCTCTATCTCTCATTCATTCTTTTCTCCTACCCACAGTCCTCTCCCTTTCTTTTTCTTTCTCTTCCCATATCTCTTTCTTGCTCTTCTCTCTCCTTCTTTTGCCTCACTCTTCCCCATCTCTCAATTACACACTCTCTCTCACACTTATTAAATTGATGAAAGAGTGAAAGGGAAAAGGCCTCTCTATCCCCGTCTATCTCCCTCCCTCCCTTGCTCACTCTCCCCCTCTTTCTCATTCTATCCCTCTTAGTTTCTTATCCCTACATCTCACCCTCCCTCCCTTAGAAGTGAAATGGAGAGGAAGATAAGGAAAAGGATATGGAAGAAGGAGATAAGAGAAAAACAGATAGAGAGAGGGAGGAATACTCTTTCTCTTTCATATAATCAATATCTTCTTCTCTCTTCCTCTATCCCTCACTCCCTTATATTATCCATTTATTAGTCCATGATCTGTCATCTCCCTCTGTCATTATGTCTCTCACTCTCCCTCCCTCCTCTATTGCCTCCTTTGTCTCTCTCTTCCTTCACTCTCCCTCTCTTTCATCCCTACATCTCAACCTCTATTATACTGTAGAGAATAGAAGGTGGGAGGGGAGAGAGAGAGCAAGGCTGAGGAGGGATGAATGGAGAGTAGAGAATAGTGAGAGGAGTGATAGAAAAAGGGAGGGAGAGTGTGAGAAAGAGTGAGAGAGTAAGATAGAGAGAGATATGATATAAATTTTGAGAGAGTGTGAGAAAAGGATGGAGAGCTGATGGGGCTAGAAGAGGGTGAGAGCTTCTTTTCTTTCATTCGCTTCTCATAAGAGAGATAATAAGTATAGAGAGGAAGAGACAGAGAGAGGAAAGAGAGGATGTGATAGAGATATATTAATGGAGAGTGGGATAAAATAGAAGAGAAGATTGAAAGTAAGAAGGGTGAAAGAGAGTGAGAGATGATGTCGTAGAGGAGAACAATGTGAGAGAATGAAGAGAGAGGAGAAAGAGAGTTTGATGGAGAGGATCAACATATCTCTTTCTTCTCTATCTTATCCATCACTCCACCACCTCTCCCTTTCAATGAGAAAAGAATAAGAGAAGAGAGAGTGAAAGAGTGAGAGAGACAGAAGATATGCTCTCACTTGTATGATCAGCCTATTTCTCCCTCACTCATTCACTCTCTCACTCTTCCAAATCACTCTCTCTAACTCGTTATCTCCAACATGTGTGTGAGTGAGGAAGGGAGAGACTATGTGTGTGAGTGAAAAAAGACAGAAGGAAAGTAAAAAAGATAGGTTGATGAGAGGGTTAGAAAGAGGGAGAGAGGGAGAGAGAGGAAGGTAGATGGTCAAACTGAGTGGGGTGTATAAAGACGTGCTAGGAATAAAAGAGACAGGAAAGGACATGTAGAGATGGAAGAAGGGTAACATAAAGAGGGTGAGATAGATAGAGATAGGGAGTGTGAGATTGAAGAAAGAAAAAGAGAGGGGGGAGAGAGAATGAGTTAAAGAAATTTGGAAGAGAAAAACTGAGTGACAAAGAAAAGAGAAAGTGAAGAGAGAGAGAACAAGAGACTAAAGAGAAAGGAGAGAGGAGAAAAAATAAACAAGTATGGAGAGGGGGAAGGACAAAGAGAGAACATTAAAGAGAAAGTTATAAAAGAGAGAGAGAGTGATAAAAGAAAAATGATAGTGAAGGAGGGAAGGAAGGAAGGAGATAGGAAGTGAGGTCATAAAAGATGGAGGGAGAGAGAAAGTGAGGAAAGTAGAGATATAAAGCAAGAGACAAGAGAGAAAGAAAAGAGAAATAGATAAGATAAAGAGAGAGTGAAATAGATTAATGGAGAGAAGCAAGAGAGGAATTGAGAGTAAGAAGAAGGAGAGGGAGTAAGACTCAGAGAAGGAGAAGGAGAGAGAGTGAGGTTGAGAGAGAGAAAGTGAGAGAGGCAGGAAAGGTGGGAGTGAGCAAGATAGAGGGCGAGAGAAAGATGGATATATAGAAAATGACTTAGAGAGAAGAGAGAGAAAGAAGAGTTAAAGAGGAAGGAAGATGGAGAAAGAGAAGATGAGAGAGTGAGTGAGAGGCTGGGAAAGAGAAAGTGAGAGAAAGGAAGGTGGAGAGAAGGGGCAAAGAGACTGAGAAAGGGAGGGGTGAGAAAGTGGGAGAGAGGTTGAGAGAGAGGGGGAGAGAGATAGAGATGAAAGAAAGAGTTTGAATGTATGAGAGGGAGAGAGAGAGACAGATAGCGGGACAAAGTTAGTGATAGAGCGAAAGGTCGGGGTCAAGAGAGAGAAGTTGAGAGTCCAAGAGAGAGAGGGAGGTGGAGCAAGAGAGGGAGAGACAAGCCAACATAAGTGAGAGAATGTAGAGAGTGTGAGAAGAATGTGTGTTATAGAGAGAGTGTGTGATAAAGAGCATGGTATGAGAGAAAGTGGGAGAGAGTTAGAATAACAAGGAGAGAATAATAGAAAGGGAAAGGAAGATCAAGGAAAGTGGAGGGAAAAAGAAGAGTGAGAGAAAGATTGATAGAGGGGAGAGAGAGAAAGAGGTGAAAGGGAAAGAGTGCAAGAGAGTTTGAGTGAGAGTGAGAGAGATGAAAGGAGAATGAGAGGGAGAAAGGTAGAGAGAGGGAGAGACTGTGGGACAAAATTGAGAGCAATGAGAAAGAGAGAGAATAGTTAGAAGGAAAGAACGTGCAAGAGAAGATAGAGCATGAGAAGAGAGAGCAAGAAAGGGATCAAAACAGAGATTGAGAGAGAGAATGAAGGAGAGAGTGAGAGAAGGGGAAGGGAGGGAGGGATGGATTTAGAGAGGGGAAGAAAATAAAAGAGAGAGCATGAGAAGGAGGTAGGACGCAGAGAGAGATGGCACAAAATAGAGAGGGAGAGACAGATAGGTAGTGAGAGTGAGTGAGAGAAAGAGATTAAGAGAGGAAGAGACAGATGATGAGAGAGAGGTATGGAAAGAGTGAAAGAGAGGTAGAGAGAATAGTGACTAAGAGAGGAAGAGAGGGCAGTGTGAAAGGGGGAAGGAGACAGAAATGAAGAACAAAAGCAAGAGAACATAAAAGAGAGGGAGCGAGAGAGGGAGGGAGGGAAAGGAAGAGAAAGAAGATTGGGGGTGAGAGAGAGTGAAAGAGAGAGAGAGAGATCGATGGAAAGAGAGGAGATGGAATTGAAGGAAGGAGAGGTAGAGAAAAAAGATAGTAGGTGTAAGATATAAAGTGAAACAGAGGGTGGGATGGAGTAAGATAGTGAGAGAGATGGAGAGCTAGAGAGACATAAGAGAAGGAAAAATTGAGGAGAAAAAAATGAGAGAGTAAGAAGTAAGAGAGAAGAAATGCAAGAGAGAGATAGAGTAATAGAGAGGGATGATGGAAAGGAGGGATGGGGCGAGAGAGTGGATGGGAGAAAGATAAAAAAGGAAAGGGAGAGTGTGAGAAAAAAAGATATGGAGAGAATGAATGAGATGTGTGAGAGAGTGAAGGATAAGGGGAGAAGATGGATAGGGAGGGACATAGGAGTGGGAGAAAGAGCTAGAGCAAAACTAAGAAAGTGGGTGAAAATAGAAGGGAAGGAGAGAGGGGGGAGGAGACTACGTGAGAGATAAGAGAGAGCAGTTCTCTCTCACTTCTCTTTCTCTCATGCTCACACTTTCGATTATCAGTCTTATCTAACTCTCACTTTTCTCGCTATCTTTTATCTCTCAATTGCTCTATATCATTGTCTCTATCTCCCTTCTTAGCTCTATCTTGTGAGAGTTAAAAAAAGCAGAGAAAGAGATAAAGAGAGATCTAAAGAGACCGCGGAAAGAGAGGGCTGGAAAAATGGAAGAAAGAGAATGGGAGAGAGTGAGGTTGTTAAAATGAGAGAGATGGTGAGTGCGAGTGAGTGAGGGAGAATGAGAGAAAAGAACAGAGAGAGATCAAGAGGGATAGCAAGAGAGAGCAGTTGAAATAGGGAGAAAGAGAAAAGAATGTATGTGTGTTAGAGAGTGATGTGCATATATGGAAGATTGGATCGTGGGGATTGATGTTCTTATTAGAAAATCGGATGTGCATGCCAAAACCGAAAAGCATTGATGGAAATTCTTATGTGATGTTAGAAACCAAACAACAAAATTGTCCCATGGCTGGAACAAACCGACTTATAGGTAAAACCTGCGATAAAATGGATGGATGAACGTAAACCTTGACCCATGCTCAACGAAAACAAGAACGTTGGTATAAAACCACAACTCTATGCTTGACGTAAGGAAAGAACCTTGGTACAATGGAAGACGCCACAAACGGGGTGGAAATCCGCTTGTTAAGTCGGGAAAGAACTCCTTAGGCAATGGCCTAGAGTTCCATTGGAATCCCAAGGAAACCGTGGGAGACAACCCAAATGCAAGTTTTTTTCTTTGGCAAGAATAAGAAGTCCCTTTCTCATCCCTCCCACTCTTTCTATTGCTCTTTCTTGCCCACCTTTTCATCACTGTCCCGTACTCTCTCTCTTCTCTCTATCTCTCACTCTCCTTTCTTACTCTCTCTTTCCCCTCCCTCTCTTCCTCCATATCGATCTCTTTTCTCTCCCTCTCCATCTCTTTCTCTTGCACTCTCCTACTCTAAATTTTCACATTCTATCACTACCACCTTCTCTTCTTCATTCACTTCCTTTCTCTATCTCTCTTTCCTTCTCCTTCTCTTACTTTCACCCATCCATTCCTTTCCTTCCCACTCTCTTCTCTTCTTTTTCTCTCCTCTCTCTCTCTTCTTCTTCTCACTTCTCTCTTTCTCTCCCTCCAACTCTCCCTCTTAGTCCCTTATCCCTACGTCTCACCCTCCCTCCCTTAGAAGTGAAATTGAGAGGAAGATAAGGTAGAGGGAGATAAGAAAAAACAGACAGAGAGAGGTAGGAATACTCTCTCTCATATAATCAATATCTTTTTCTCTCTTCCTCTATCCCTCCCTCCCTTATATTATCCTCTTATTAGTCCATGATCTCTCATCTCCCTCTGTCATTATGTATCTCACTCTCTATCCTTCTTATATTGCCTTCTTTGTTTCTCTCTTCCTTCACTCTCTCTCTCTTTCATCTCTACATCTCAACTTCTATTATACCGTAGAGAATAGAAGGTGGGAGGGGAGAGAGAGAGCAAGGTTGAGGAGGGATGGACAAAGAGAGGAGAATAGTGAGAGGAGTGATAGATAGATGGAGGGAGAGTGTGAGAAAGAGCGGGAGAGTAAGATACAGATAGAGTGAGATGATATAAATAATGAGAGAGTGTGAGAAAAGGATGGAGAGCTGATGGGGGTAGAAGAGCGTGAGAGCTTCCTTTCTTTCATTCGCTTCTCATATGAGAGATAATAAGTTTAGAGAGTAAGAGACAGAGAGAAGAAAGAGAGGATGTGAGAGAGATATATTAATGGAGAGTGGGATAAAATATAAGAGAAGATTGAAAGTGAGAAGGGAGAAAAAGAGAGAGATAAAGAGAGTGAGAGACGATGTCGTAGATGAGAACAATGACTGAAAATGAAGAGAAAGGAGAAATAGAGTTTGATAGAGAGGACAAACATATCTCTTTCTTCTCTATCTTATCCATCACTCCACCTCCACTCCCTTCCAATGAGAAAAAAATAAAATAAGAGAGAGTGGAAGAGTGAGAGAGAGAGAGAAGATATGCTCTCACTTGTATGACCAGCCTATCTCTCCCTCACTCATTCACTCTTTCTCTTCCAAATCACTCTCTCTACCTCCTTATCGCCAACATGTGTGTGAGTGAGGAAGAGAGAGACTATGTGTGTGAGTGAAAAAAGACAGAAGGAAAGTAAATAGATAGGTTGATGAGAGGGTGAGAAAGAGGGAGAGAGAGGGAGAGAGAGGAAGGTACATTGTCAAATTGAGTGGGATGTAAAGAGATGTGCTAGGAATAAAAGAGAGGAAAGGACATGTAGAGAAGGAGGAAGGGTAACAGAAAGAGAGTGAGATAGGTAGAGATAGGGTGTGTGAGATTGAAGAAAGATACAGAGAGTGGGTGGGAGAGTGATAAAATGAGTTAAAGAAATTTTGAAGAGAAAAAATGAGTGACAAAGACAAGAGAAAGTGAAGAGAGAGAACAAGAGACTAAAGAGAGAGGAGAGAGGAGAAAAAAATAAACAAGTATGGAGAGAGGGAAGAACAAAGAGAGAACATTAAAGAGCTAGTTATAGAAGAGAGAGAGTGATTAAAGAAAAAGGATAGTGAAGGAGGGAAGGAAGGAAGAAGATAGGAAGTGAGGTCATCATAGATAGAGGGAGAGAGAAAGTGAGGAAAGTAGAGATATAAAGCAAGAGAAAAGAGAGAAATAGATAAGATAAAGAGAGAGTGAAATAGATTATTGGAGAGAAGCGAGAGAAGAATTGAGAGTAAGAAGAAAGAGAGGGAGTGAGACTCACAGAAGGAGAAGGAGAGACTGAGGTTGAGAGAGAGAAAGTGAGAGAGGCAGGAAAGGAGGGAGTGAGCAAGATAGAGGGCGAGAGAAAGATGGATATATAGAAAATGACTTAGAGAGAAGAGAGAGAAAGAAGAGTTAAAGAGGAAGGAAGATGGAGAAAGAGAAGATGCGAGAGTGAGTGAGAGAGTGGGAAAGAGAAAGTGAGAGAAAGGAAGGTGGAGAGAATGGGCTGAGGGACTGAGAAAGGAAGGGAGGAAGGGTGAGAAGGTGGTAGAGAGGTTGAGAAAGAGGGGGAGAGAGATAGGGATGAAAGAGAGAGGTTGAAAGTATGAAAGGGAGATAGAGAGACAACGAGCGAGACAAAGTTAGTGAGAGAGGGAAAGGTAAGGGTCAAGAGAGAGAACTTGAGACTACAAGAGAGAGAGAGAGGGAGGTGGAGCGAGAGAGGGAAAGACACATGCCAGCATAAGTGGGAGAATGTAGAGAATGTGAGGAATGTGCATGTGTTATAGAGAGAGTGTGTGTGATAGAGAGCAAGGTATGAGAGAAAGTGGGAGAGAGTTAGAATAACAGTGAGAGAAGAATAGAAAGGGCAAGGAAGATCAAGGGAAGGGGAGAGAAAGAGAAGAGTGAGAGAAGCATTGATAACGGGGAGAGAGAGAAAGAGGTGAAAAGGAAAAAGTGCAAGAGAGTATGAGTGAGAGTGAGTGAGATGAAAGGAGAATCGGAGAGAGAAAGGTAAAGAGAGGGAGAGACTGTGGGAAAAAAATGGAGAGAAATGAGAAAGAGAGAGAGAATAGTTAGAAAGAAAGAACGTGCAAGAGAAGATAGAGCAAGAGATGAGAGCAAGAAATGGAGCAAAAGAGAGATTGAGAGAGAGAATGAAGGAGAGAGTGAGAGAAGGGGAAGGGAGGGAGGGATGGATTTAGAGAGGGGAAGAAAATAAAATAGATAGGGTGAGGAGGTAGGAGGTAAGAGGCAGAGAGAGATGGCACAAAATAGAGAGGGAGAGAGAGATAGGTAGTGAGAGTGAGTGAGAGAAAGAGATTAAGAGTGGAAGAGAGAGATGAAGAGCTAGAGAGAGTGAAAGAGATAGATTAAGAGAGATAAAAGGAGAGATAGAGAGAAAGAATGAGAGAGATATGGAAAGAGTGAGAGAGAGGTAGAGAGAATAGTGACTAAGAGAGGAAGAGAGGGGAGTGTGAAAGGGGGAAGGAGATAGGGAGGAAGAACAAAAGCAAGAGAACATAAAAGAAACGGAGGGAGAGAGGGAGAGAGGGAAAGGAAGAGAAAGAATATTGGGGGGTGAGAGAGAGTGAAAGAGAGAGAGGGATGGAAAGAGAGGAGATGGAATTGAAGGAAGGAGAGGTAGAGAAAAAAGATAGAAGTTGTAAGATATAAAGTGAAATAGAGGGTGGGATGGAGTAAGATAGTGCGGGAGATGAAGAGCTAGAGAGACTTAAGAGAAGGAAAAATTGAGAGAGAGAAAAAAATGAGAGAGTAAGAGAGAAAAAGTGCAAGAGAGAGATAGAGCAATAGAGAGGGATGAAGGGAAGGAGGGATGGGGCGAGGGAGTGGATGGGAGAAAGATAGAAAAAGAAAGGGAGAGTGTGAGAAAAAAAGATATGGAGAGAGTGAAGGATAAGGGACAAAGATGGATAGGGAGGGCCATGGGGGAGGGAGAAAGATATAGAGCAAAACAGAGAAAGTGAGTGAAAATAGAAGGGATGGAGAGAGGGGGGAGGAGACTACATGTGAGAGTGAGAGATAAGAGTGAGCGGTTCTCTCTCACTTCTCTCTCTCATACTCACCCACTCTCTATCAGTCTTCTCTAAATCTCACTTTTCTCGCTATCTTTTATCTCTCAATTGCTCTATATCATTCTCTCAATCTCGCTTCTTAGCTCTATCTTATCAGAGGTAAAAAAATGAGAGAAAGAGATAAAGGGAGATATAAAGAGACCGTGGAAAGAGAGGGCTAGGAAAATGGAAGAAAGAGAATGGGAGAGAGTGAGGTTGTTAGAATGAGAGAGATGGAGAGTGTGAGTGAGTGAGGGAGAATGAGAGAAAGGAACAAAGAGAGATTGAAAGGGATAGCAAGAGAGAGCAGTTGAAAGAGGGAGAAAGAGAAAAGAATGTTTGTGTGTTAGAGAGAGTGATGTGCACATATGCAAGATAGGACATGGTGATTGATGTTCTTATTAGAAAATTAGATGTGCATGCCAAAACCGAAAAGAATTGATGGAAATTCTGATGGAAACCAAACAATAAAACTGTCCCATGGCTGGAACATACCGAATTATAAGTAAAACCTACGATAAAATGGATGGATGGACATAAACCTTGACCCAATGCTCAACGCAAACAAGAACGTTGGTATACCCTATGCTTGGCGTAAGGAAAGAACCTTGGTACAATGGAACACGCCACAAACGGGGTGGAAATTCGCTTGATAAGTCGGGAAAGAACTCATTAGGCGATGATGGCCTAGAGTTCTGTTGGAATCCTAAGGAAACCGTAGAAGACAACCCAAATGCAAGTTTTTTTCTTTGGCAAGAATAAGAAGTCCCCTTCTCATTTAACATAAGGCCTATATATAGGCTAAAGCTTACAAGAAAACAAAAGAGAAGATAAAATATCTTCTAAAACAAATTAAAACTACATCAAGTTGGCATGCAAGCCATTATTAAACCATAATAAAAATACAAAATATCCAGCCATAATAATTTGGCTCATTTATCCTTGGGCTTGGAATAAGTTCATAAATCTTTGTGGCTCTTTCTCCTTAGATCCCCATGAATTGGCATGACTCCAAGCCTCCTGGACTAATCCATTAAGAGCTTCTCACTCTCTTTGTAAGACATGTAGTAATTGGCCCACATGGAACTTGAATTAAATCTTCTCTTGAAGTCGTGTCATTGCCATCCATGCTATCATTTGCAACAGATAGAGAGCAAGCACAGGCCTCCTCTTCTCACTTGTCATATCTTTGTCTCCCCATCCCTATCTCTCTCCTTTTCCCTCTTAACCTCTATCCCTCTCCAACATTTACTCTCATGCTCTCTCTCTCTCTCCTTGCATCTTCTCTTAAAGTCATGTCATTGCCATCCATGCTATCATTTGCATCAGATAGAGAGCGAGCATAGGCCTCCCCTTCTCACTCGTCATATCTCTGTCTCCCCATCCCTATCTCCCTCCCTTTCCCTCTTAAACTCTACT
>NEWO01000074.1:1939111-1949127 GCA_003013225.1 Phalaenopsis aphrodite
TCTCTCTCTCTTGAGCTCCCTCTCTCTGTCTCTCTATCCCTCACTCCCTACTAGGATCCCTTTCATTCTCTTAACCCCAATCCCTCTCACTCTCCCTCTTCGTCTCTCTAAATCTATCTTTCTTTGACTCCCTCTCCCTCTCTCTAACTTTATCTCTCTCCATCTCTCTAACACATCTCTATCATCATGCTCTCTCTATCTTCTTTCCTTTCTCCCATTATCTTGCTCTTTCTCCCTCTCATTATTGAACTCCCTCTCTCTTACTCTTTCCATATTCCTCCTTTCCCTCTTAGTCTCTCAATCCCTCACTTCTCCCTCTCATTCTCTCTCGCACACTCTAACTCTCACATGCCCTTCATATCTGTTTCCTTTTACCATTCTTTTCTTTTTTCTAACTCACTCACTTAACCCCATCTCTCTCATTGTCTCTCTTTCTCATCTTTCCCTTCTCTCGCTCTCTATCACTCAAGCTCTCTCTTTCTTATTTACTCTCTCACTCTTCTCACTAATTCACTCCTTTTCTTGCTCTAACTCTCTCCCCTCTCTACCTTCCTCCCTCTCTCTCTTCTATCTAACTCTTTCTTCTGCCATCAGTTCTATCACCTCTCCTTCCATCACTCTCTATCTCTCTTGAGTTGACTCATTCTCACACTACCTCCCATTTTTATTCCACTTTTGTCTCTCAATATCTCACTCTCTATCTCTTATTCTTCTGTCATTCTATATCACTCTCTCTCTCTTCTTTTTCTCTTTCCTCTTTTGCTCTCACTCTCTCACTAACTCTCTCAGTCACTATCTTTCTGAATTTCTCATACACATTTTTCTCTCGTATGATCTTTCACTCTATCTTCTCTAATTTTCTTTCTCCCATATTTTTTTTTCTCTCATCATCACTCTCTGCTGCTCATCTTTCTCTTGCCCGCTTTTCTTCCTTCCTACCTCTCACAATCTCTCCTGCTATCTCTCTCACTAGAATGTGAGAGAGAAAGATAAAGGAGAGTGAGGTTGAAGGTACGAGATAGATAGAGAACGTTAGGGAGGGAAGAGAAACATAGAGAGTGGGATGATGAGAGATAAGGAGGGAGGAAGTGAGGGAGGGTGATGAAAGAGAAAAAGAGAGAGGGAGGGAGATAGAGAGAAAGAATGGGATTGAGGATGAGAGAGAATAATAACAGAGTGAGAGCAAGAGAAGAGAGGAGGGAGTTAAAGTGAGAGTGAGAGAGAGACAATGAGAAAGAAATGGTGAAAGTGGGAGGGAGGGAGGTTTAAGGAGGAATAGGAGAGAGAGAAAGAGAAAGTGAGGACATAAGAGAGAGTGAGAAGAGAGAGGGAGAGAGAGATTGCGAGAGAAAAAGAGTGAGGGAATGAGAAAATGAGATGGGGGAGAAGAGGGGAGAGAGAGATAAAGCAACCAAGAGAAGGAGAGAGTAAGAAGGGTGAAAGAGAAAGCGAATGAAAGTGATAAAGGGTCTGAAAGAGAGAGGGTGTGTGAGAGAGAGGGAGAGAGGGAAGGAAGGGGATAGAAATTTTGAGAGAATGGAGGGAGAGGGAGAGAGAGAAATAAAAGATTGTGTGAGAGAGATAAAGCAAAAGTGAGGAGGATAGACATTCAGAGGGATGAGAGAGTGAGATAAAGAAAGTGAGAGGGGGTGGGTTTAAGAGAAACTTTATTTGAGAGAGAAAGTAATAGAAGGGAGAGGGAGTGTGAGAGTTAGAGTTGCAAAGGGATGGAATGCAAGGGATAGAGCAAGTGAAAAAGATCGAAGAGAAAAATAAGAGCAAGAGAAAGAGCGATAGAGAGAGGGAGAGAAAATAAGAGGCAATAAGAGTATAAGATAGAAAGTGGGTGAGGGAGAGATGGATGATGATTGAGAGAAATTGAGAGAGGAAAAGAGAGAGAGAGAGGCAAGCACGGATGAAGGGAGGAATGGAGGGAGAGTTAAAAAAGAGAAAATAACCGAGGGAGGGAGGAGAGCTAAAGAGAGGGATAAAGGAAAGGTGGGGGAAGGAGGGTGAGAGTGAGATATGGAGAGAGAGATTGAGAGAGAAAATGAGTTATAAAGAGAAAAGTGAGGGAGATAAAAGATAAAAAAGTGAGAGAGTGAGAACAAACTAATGGAGATGAGAGAAAGAAATGTGACTTAGAGATAGTGATGTAGATAGAAATAGAGAGGGGAAGAAGGGAGAGGGGTTAAAGAAAATGAAGGAAAAGAGCAAGTTATAGACAGTGAGAGAAGAGAAAAAAGTGAGTGTGAGATAATGTTAGGGAAAGAAGTGGAGGTGTGTGAGTGAGAAAGAGAGAAGTTGGTGAAAAAAAGAAGGGAAGAAATAAAGAGAGATATTGTTATCAAGAGGGAGAGAGGGAAGAGAAAGACAGAGAGAAATTGGGAGGGAGGGAGGGGAAAGGGAGTGAAAGAGGAGTAAGAGAGAGAGAGAGAAAGACTTAGAGGAGAAAAGAGAGAAAGATAGAGAGAGAGGGAGAGAGTAAGGCTAGGAGATGGAGATGAAAGAAAAAGGGAGTACAAGAAGGAGAGAGAAGAGTGAATGACGTAAAAGATACCTTGAGAGAGTGATAGGAGGGCCAAAAGGAGAGGTGAGATAGAGGTAAGAGAGAAAGAGGGATTGAGGATGAGAGAAGGATAGAAAGAAAAAAAAAGAGGGGGTTAGAGAGAGAAAGGGAGGAAGAGGGAGATGAAGGAGATGGAGAAAAGGACCGAGAGAGAGAGACAGAGAGATAGCAAGATAGGAAAAAGAGAGTGAGGACAAATCAAGGAGATGGGAGAGAGTGAGAGAAGGAGTAGAGAGAAAAAGAAAGTGTATAAAGAATAACAACAAGGCTGCCTCTTCCTTTCATTAAATCCTCCTCTCTCAGTCTTTAATTATATGAGAGAGGAATGGAGAAAAGAATAACAGAGAGGGAGAGGGAGAGGGAGAGAGAGAGAGAGGAGAGAGAGAAAGAGAGGAGAAAAAATAATTCTCGGTCTCTTTCTCACACCCCTCTATCTCTAGCTCTTTTTCTCCCCAATCTCTCTCTTTTACTCAATCCCCATTGTGCAATATCTCTCTCTTTCTCAACCACCCTCCTTGTTCTCTTACTCTACCCCTCCTTCCTCTTAAGAGAGATAGAAAGAATAGTGAGAAAGAGAGAAAGAGAGAGAGGAGTAGAGCGAGAGAAAGTTTAATAGAGGGAGAAAGAAAAAATAAGAAAAAACTGGATAGAGCAAGAGTTTGAGAGAGAGAGAGAGTGATAGTGAGGGAGAGAGAGAATGGACAGTGAGAGGTGGTGAGAGATCAAGAAAAAAAGATATGTAGTGAGAAAGAATTAACTATCCTTCTTCACTCTTCCTTTCTCTCATACTTCTCTCTCCCTTCCCTCTAGAGAGCATCTTTGCTCAGTCTCTCCCTCTCACTCATTCTTTATCATTCTCCCTCTCTCCTTCCCTCTCTATTCTCTATATCTTAATCATGCTCTCTCTCTCTCTCTCAATGTTTTTCACCTTTTCTCACTTTCCTTCTTAATCTCTATCCTTCTTTGTTCTCTCACTCTATCTCTCTATTGTCCCTTGCTTTATCTCACTCTCCATTCCTTTCTCTCCCCCAAGCTCTTTCTAGCTTTTCTTTCTCCCTCTACCTGTAGCTCTCTTTCTCTCACACAATTTCTCTCACTCTCACTCCCTCCATCTCATTTTCTTTTATTAATTTTCTTCTTTATATCTTTCTTACACTCTTCTCTCTCCCTACTGATTTTTCACCTTCAAAGCTAATTTCTCTTTCGATCCTTTTATCTCACTCACTCTCTCCCCCTCATGTTCTCTCTCATTTGTTCACTTTCTTCCTCCCTTCGTCTTTCTACAGACCTTCCCTCTTTCACTCTTACTCTTTTCTCTCTCTTATTTTTTTCTTTCTCTCACTCCCTCATCTCTCTTTTACCCTCTATCTCACTCTCATTATCTTTAGAAGGGTGAGAGAGAGGAAGGCATAGAGCCTATATTTCTCCTTCTCTTGGTCCCCTCTCTTGACAGTAATATATGTTGTATATGTAAATCCTAGATGTGAAAAGAGTCATAATTCTTCTAGAAAAAGGAACATATATGATATATAAAGAAGAATAGGTGCACAACAAAAAAATACAATAGTACAATAGAAATAATTGAAACTTGACTCATTAACTGAGTGAAGGATTGAATTGGATTCAATTAGGTGGTACTAACTCAATCGAATGCTAACTTTCATTTATTTCTTATGAAATTTATTATGGAATTAACTGATCAACTTGTAATATATTTCATTCCCTCTCTATCACTCATTCCCTCTATCACTCTTTTTGCTTTTTCTCTCTCTCTTGCACATTCTATCTCCCTCTCTTACTTTCCCCTCTCTCTATCCCATTCTTCTTTCACTTCTCTCTCTCCACATCTCACATTCTTCCACTTACCTCACTATCAATGTCTCTTATGCTCTCTATTATTATTCTCCTACTTCACCAACTCCCTCTTCTCACTATCTCACTCTCATTCTCACTCCCACTATCTTTATCTCTCTCACTTGCTCGTCTCTCTCACTCTCCCTATCTCTTTTGCCCCTCTCTTTGTCACATTCTACCTCTCCCCACGTTGCTCTCTTACTAAATATCCTTTTTCTCCCCCCATTTGATATCCCTTTTTTTATTCTCTCATTCTCTCTCACTCACTCTCTAACACCCTCCCTCCCTCTTTATCTCTCCCTCTCCCTCTCTTTCATTATCTCACTCTCTTTTTCTCCCATTCTTCCCCATGTTTTTTGGTATTCTCTCCCCCATCTCTCCCTATCTTTCTCTCCCTTCTCCTAGTCTCTATCTACTATTCTATCTCTCACTCTTCTATTCTCTTCTATCTTTCACTATCTCCCTCCTTAACTCACTCTTTTTTAAACCCTCGCTGTTTTTCAAACCCTTCTTTCTCTCACTTTGTTATCAGACATAGAATGAGAGAAAAAAGATAGCCAAAAGAAGAGATAGAGTAAGAGAATAGAGGGATAGAGATGGGGCAGAGATAGAGAGGGATAAAGTTAGAGGGAGAGAGGGTGAGGAAGGGAGAAAAAGGAGGTTGGGTGGCATGGGGAAATAGAGAAAGAGTAAGAAAAGTGAGAGAGCATAAGGGAGAGGAGAGGGAGAGGGATAGATTGATAGACCAAGAGCAAGAGAGAAGAGTAATAAAATCTGAGCCTCATTCCCTGATGCTCTCTCTCTTTCCCTCTCTTTCTGTCTCATTATTTCTCTCTCCCTCTCTATTTTTATTTCTCTCACTCTCCCTCCCTCCCTTTTGCTTTTTGTCTCTTCCACCCTCCCTCTTACTTTCTATTACTCTACCTCCCTCCCTCTCAATCTATTTCTATAATATTATTAACCTTTTTCCATACATCTCACCCAAACCCTCTTTCTCCATCTCTCCCCACTCTCTCACTTTATCTCTCGCCATTTTATCATTTTCTCTCTCATCATGTCTCTCTCCCTATTCCTCAGTCATTCTCACACTCTCTCATTCCTTTTCTCTCCCCACATATCTCCCAATCTCTTTATCACTATCATTCTTTCTATTGCTTTTCCTCTCACTTTTTAATTTTCCTCCCCTCTTTTGCTCTTGCTCTCTATCTCTCTCTATTTTATCTTCTTGTCCCTCCTTTCGTATCTTTCTCTACCTCACTATATTTTATTCTCTCTTTTTCTCATTTCTCTAACTCTCCAACTATCTCTATCTCTCTCACTTTCTCAATCATACTTCCTAAATGTCTCTCTTATTCTCTCTATTAATGAAGAAGAGTGGTTGAGGGATTGAGAGAGAGCATGTGAGATACAGGGATTGATAAACAAGAAGAGTAGGGTATTGAATGAAACAAGGCTCACATTCCCTCCCTCTCTCTTTATTCTCTCACTCTCTCTCCCAACTCTTGCTAAAGAGAGTGAAATTGAAAACGAAGGAGAAATATTGAGAGATGGGGGTGAGCGAGGAAGAATGAGAGAGATGGGGGAGAGAGAATGTGAGAGTGAAGCACAACAAATAGGGAGGGAGAAGGAGAATGAGAGATAGAGTAGGAGAGAGAAAACAAGATAAAACATAAGTGGTAGAAAGAGTGAGAGAGAGAGAGGAAGAAGGGAGAGGGATAAGTTGAGGGAAATGAAGAGAGGGCAGAAAGAGAGTATTAGTGGTAGATAGGGTGAGAGAAAATGACTGTGAGAGGTAGAGAAGATGAGGAGAAGAGGAGGGATGGAATATAAAACAAGAGAGAGAGAGAAAAGAGTGATAGATACAGAATGAGAGAGAGAAAAAATGAAAAAAAGCAAGACAGGAATTGAGTAAGGGAGGGATAGAGGGAGGTCGTGAGAGAAGAATGTGAGAGAGGATGGAGAGAGCATAAGTTGGAGTGAAAGGATAGAGAGAGGGATGAGAATGAGAGATAGAGATAAGGAGAGAGCTGGAAGGAGAGATAGAGTGAAGAGGGAGAGAGAAAGAGTGAGACAACGAGAGGAGAGAAGAAATAAGAGAAGAGAGTGGGAGAAATTGGAATAAATATAGAGAGAGGGCATGTGGGAGAGAAATGGTGCGAGAGTGAGGGAAGGGGCAAGGGTGAAGAGGGATCGTGTGAGTAGGATAAAAAGAGAGAGAAAGAGAGAAATAGAAGAGTGAGAGAGAGAAGGAAGAGAAGATAAAGATAAAGGGAGAAGGTAGAGGGAGTGAGAGAGAGAGAGGGAAGGAGGGAGAGTGTGAGATTTGGAGATCTAGAGAGTTATGGAAAGCTAGAGACAGATGAAGGGTAAGAGATGGTGAGAGAGATAGAATTAGGGACTAGGAGAGAGCAAGTGAGTGACATAGAGAGAGAGGAGAGAGGGAGAGGGAGGAATTGAGGGAGGGAAGGAGCAAGGCTGTTAGTGATAGAATGAGAAAAAAGAGAGAAGGAGAGTATAAGAGAGAGTTTGATTAATGAAAAAGAGTGCAATAGAGAGAGAAAAGTGAGCGATAAGGAGTGCGAGAGAAGAGAAAGTGAGAGGAAGATAGAAAGAGGGAAGAAAGGGAGACAGTAAGCGATAGTGATAAAGTGAGAAAGAGAAAACAGGAGATTGAGAAGAGAGAGAGAGGAAGAAAAAGAGAGCGAAATAGATAATAAGAGAGATAGAGCAAGAGAAGAAGAGAAGACTTAAGAGGCAAAGAGAGCTATCTAACTTCCTTTCTATCTTTCTTATTTACATTTTTCTCTCTCTAGTCATCACTATCAGTCACCCTCTCTCTTCCTTTCTCCCTCTCCTTGTGTCTTTCTCTCTCTTCCTTTCTCCCTCTCTCACTCTGTCTCTCTCCCTTTTCCTCTTTCTCTTCTCTCTCCCTTTCTCTTTTCATTCACTCGCACTCATTCTCTCTCCCCTCTTTTTCTCTTGTTCTCGATCTCACTTTATTCTATCTCTTTATAAATTACCATATCTCACTATCCCTCCACTCCATCCCATTCACACACTCTCTCTTTAGTTTTAATCTCGATCTCCCATTCTGTTATCTGACTCCCTCTCCCTCTCTCCCTCCCACACTCCATTTTTCTCTTTCTCCCTCTCTCTTTGACTATTCTTTCTCTCTCTCTCTCTCTTCAATCTCTCTTTCATTCTCTACCCTACTTTCTCTTTCACTCTTGCTCTCTCCCTCCCCTCTCACACTCTTCTCTCTCTACCCCCATCTTCTCTAACTCTCTCTCACCCTCTCTAGCTCTCTCTCTCTGATTATCACTATATTTCCATTTAAAGAGATGGAGAGAGAGTGATAGATGGAGAAAGGAGAGAGTGAGAGAAGTGAGGGAGGGGTTAGAAGAGAGAGATACAAAATAGTGAGAGGAGAGAAGAGGGGAGGGAGGGAGGGAAGGAGTGGGAATGAGGGAAAAAGAGAGAGTGGGAGAGAGGTACGAGAGAGGGAAAGAGAGAATAGTAAGAATGATAAGAGTGAGAAAGAGATAAAGAAGAGAGAGAAAAAGATTAGTGAGAAATGAGAGCAAGTTGGTTAAAGAGGGAAGAGAGAGGGGAAAAGAGGGCATAGTGGGAGAAAGAGAGTGAGAGGTGACAGACATGGAGGGACAAAGAGATAGGGAAGGATGGAGGGACATAGAAAGAGAGAGAAAGAGAGATGGGAAATCAGAGAGGGAGAGAAATAGATGTAGAGCTTCTTTTCTCTCTTCTCTTATGCTCCTTCTCTCTGAGTTTCTCTCTCACATTGCTCTCTTTCACACTCTTCAGGAGAACATAGATAGAAAAAAGAGTGAAAGGTAGAGAGAGTTAGAGAAGAGAGAGAGTGAGATGGATGGAGTGAGAAAGTATAAGTGAGAAAAAATGAGTGTGAGAGAGAGGAACTAAGAGAGATTAGAGGGAGGGAGATTGAGAGGTAGAATGAAAGAGAGAGTGATAGAGAAAAAGGGAATAGATATCAAAGAGAGTGTAAGAAAGAAAGATATAGATATATAAATATATATATATATAGAGAGATAGAGCATGAGAGAGGAAGAGAGAGGGGGAGGAGAGAAGAGAGTGAGAATAGAATGACAGAAAGAGAGGAAGAGAAAAAGAAAGTAGAAAAGAAGGGGAGAGAGACTAAACGAAAGAGTGAGATGGATAGATAGATTGAGAGAGAAAGTGGGTTGAGAGAAAGAGAGAGAGAGGATGGGAGATGGGTTGAAGGTGGGAGAGCACTCACACACTCTGTCATTCTCTCTTAATCTCATTCTCTACTGTTATCCATCTTCTCTCACTTTCTCACTCTTGTTGTATCCCTCCCTCCCACACTCCCCTCTTTCTTTCTCTATCTCTCTACATTTCTCTCTCTTTCTCCCTCACTATCACTCACCCTCTTTATCTCTCCGTCTCACTTCCCCTTTCTCTTGTTCTCTCTCTTGTACTATCTCACTCTCTCACACTCTTAATATCTCTCTCTCCCTCCCTCTCTCTCCCCATCAGTCTCTCTCCCTCTCACCTCTCCCTTACACTCTCCACCTCAAAGAGAGAGAGCATATCTGCCTTGCGCTTTGTCCCTTCGTCTCTCTCTCTTTTTTTCACTATATCTCTCTATTCTCATTCTCTCTTTCACTCTCTTCCCCTCCCATTCTTGATATATCTCACCCACCCCCTCTTTATCTCACTCCTTTCACGTTTGCTAATCTCATTGTACCTCTATATGTCCCTCTCACTCTTTCCCTCTCCAAGTCTCCCTCCCACATATCTCTCTCTCACTCCCTTTTTCTATTTCTCCTCTCTCTATCTTTCTCTCACATGAGAGAGATAAATAGAGAGTGAGTAAGAGAGAGATGGAGGGATCAACTGAACTATCTCCACCCATCCCTCCTCTCTTACACCCACTTCCACTCCCTTCCTCGTACTCCCTCTCTCCCACTCACTTTAGCACCCTCTCTTACTCTAGATGTCTCTCCCTCCCTCCCAATTTTTTCTCACTCTCTCTCCCTTTCTCTCTCGCCTCTATCACTCTCTCTATCTCTCACTAGCACTCTTTGTTTCTTCTCTCCTTTTCTCTTGCTAGAGCGAGTAAGAGATAGAGAGATCAGGAGTGAAAACGAGAGAGAAATAAAGAAGAAGAGAGCATCTCTACATAGAGAGAGACTAGGAGAGTTGCAGGTTCATAGATGTATGAAGAGAGAGAGAGAGCAATCAAGATAATTAAGGAGAGGGTGGTGGAGGACAAAAAGAGAGAATAAAAGAGATAGTGGGAGAGCAAGAGAGAGAGAGAGAGAGAGAGATAGAGGATAGAGGGAGGGAGGGGGAAAGAGGGAGAAAGAGAGAGTGGGATAGAGGCAGAGAGAGTGAGAATGACAGTGAGATGAAGTTAAAGTGAAAAAGATAGAGAGTGCAAGACAGAGGAAGAGAGAGGGAGATAGAGAGAATATTGATATCACGCTCTTTCCGCCTCTTTCTTGCTTCTCTCTGTCTCTCTATCTCAAACTATCAACTTATCTTTTTCTCTATCAATTCTCTCTCCCTGACTCTCTATCTCTCTATCTTT
>NEWO01000074.1:2002193-2021331 GCA_003013225.1 Phalaenopsis aphrodite
AGCAAAGGAAGAGAGAATCAGGGAAGAAAATAGAGGAGATTGAGAGAGATAATGACATAGGGAGATGAGAGAACATGTACTAATAAAAGGATAATATAAGACAAGGAGGGATAGAGGAAGAGAGAGGATGATAATGATTGCATCAAAGAGAGTATGTCTCCAACTTTATGTCTTTGTCTCTTTATCCACCACCTCTATCTTGTATCCTTTTTCTTATCTTCCTTTGAATTTCTCTTCTAAGAGAGGAAGGCTGAGACATAGGGATAAGAGACCAAGAGGGAGAGTGAGAGGGAGAGAGAGAGAGAAGTGAGAAGAAGAGGAGAAAGTGAGTAGAAGGATAGAAAGATGGAGAGAAAAAGAAGTGATGAGAGTGGGAAGGAAAGAAAGGGATTGGTGAAAGTGAGAGAAGGAGAAGGAAAGAGAGATAGAGAGATGAAATGAATGAAAGAGTGAGAGGGTGGTAGTAATAGAATGTGAAAATTTAGAGTAGGAGAGTGCAAGAGAGAGAGGGAGAGATGGAGCGGGAGAGAAAAGAGACTGATATGGAGGAAGAGGAGGGAGGGGAAAGAAAGAGTAAGAAAGGAGAAGGAGAGAGAGAGAGAGAGAAGAGAGAGAGGGATAGAGATGAAGAGGTGACCAAGTAAGAGTAGTAGAGAGAGTGGTTGTGAGAGAAGAGTGAGAGAAAGAGAAGAGAGAGTGAGAATAAAGTGCAGGAGAGGAATGGAGACCAAGGTAAGAGAGAGAAAGTGAGATAGGGAGAGAGTGAGTAAGAGTGGGAGAGAAGAATAGAGAGGTTAAGAGAGTAATAGAGAAATAAAATGAGAAAGAGGGGGGAGAGTGTGCAATGGAGAGAGAGAGTGTGTGTGTGTGTGAGAGAGAGATACATTATCCCTTTCACTCTTTCACCCATCTAATAAGATTGAGAGAGAGTGTGGGTTAGAGAGATGGGAGATTACAAGGCAACAGAGGTAGAGAGAAAAACAAGAAAGAGAAAGTGTGAAGTGAAAGAAAGAGAAAGGGAGGACAGAGAGGGTGGGAGAAAAGAATGAATGAGAGATAGAGAATGAAAGGGAGCATGAGGGAGAGAAAGTGAGAGGAATATCAAAGAGGAAAATAGCAAGAGGAAGATCAACATTGAGGGAGGGGGATAGAGAGATAAAGAAAGATTGAGAATGAGAAATACTGAAAAAGAGGAAGGGAGAGAGAGAAAGTAAGAGAGAATGTGAGAGAAAAAAGAGCTAAAGATAAAGAAAGCAAGAGAGACGAGAGAGAGAGGGAGGGAGGAAGAGAGTGAGAGCGGGTGAGAGAAAGAAAGAGAGAAAAAGAGAGAGCATGAGAACTAAAAAAGGAATAAGGAGAAGAAGAGAGAGGGAGTAGTCGAAAGATAGAGAGGGAATGAGTAACTGAAAGATAGAGAAGAGAGTGGGGAGAGGGAGCATGCAACAGAGTGAGTGATAGAAAGAACAAGCAAAGAGACTCTCTAATGAGGGGGAAGAGAGNATTGAGAATGAGAAATACTGAAAAAGAGGAAGGGAGAGAGAGAAAGTAAGAGAGAATGTGAGAGAAAAAAGAGCTAAAGATAAAGAAAGCAAGAGAGACGAGAGAGAGAGGGAGGGAGGAAGAGAGTGAGAGCGGGTGAGAGAAAGAAAGAGAGAAAAAGAGAGAGCATGAGAACTAAAAAAGGAATAAGGAGAAGAAGAGAGAGGGAGTAGTCGAAAGATAGAGAGGGAATGAGTAACTGAAAGATAGAGAAGAGAGTGGGGAGAGGGAGCATGCAACAGAGTGAGTGATAGAAAGAACAAGCAAAGAGACTCTCTAATGAGGGGGAAGAGAGATACTCTCTATTGAGGGAGAAGAGAGAGAGGGGGAGAAAGAAGATAGAAAGAAAGTAAAGAAAAAAGAGAAAGAGAGAGGGAGAGAGTGAGACAGGAGAGAAAGAGAGAATGAGAGTGAGAGAGAAAGAGAGAGAGAGAGAGGGAGGAGGAGCATGAGAGAAGAGAATGGAGAGAGCTATATCACACTCTTTCTTTTACCTTTGCCTTTCCCTCTCTCCTTTCTCTCTTGATATATTTCTCATTATCTCACTCTGCCTTTTATCAAAGTCTACCTCTCTCCTGCCCTCTCTATTCTACATGCTTCTTCTCTCTATCTAAGTGTTCTATCTCCCTCCCCCTCTCTCCCACTCTCTCTTCTATCTCACTATTTATCTCCCTCTCTCAATCGCTCTTTCTCTCGTACCATCAGCCTCTTTCTCACTCACTCTCTGACGACTCTCTACCTCCCTCTCCCAGTCTTTCTCTCTCTTTTCTATCATTCTCTACTCTAATCTCTCTGTTTATCTCTAGCAAGAAATAGGGAGGTGGAGAGATAGGGTACCAGAGAGGAGGGAGAGAGAAAGGGTGAGAGAGTGAAAGAAGAGGGGGAGTACAAAGAATGAGAAAAAAGAAAGGGTTATGGAAAGAGAGCTAGCAAGAGAAATCTCTCTCTCACTACCACCCTCCATTTATCCTTCACACACACTCTCTCACTCTCACACTTTTTAGCTTCATCTCACCCTCTTTTGCTTTCTCTCTCCTTTCGCATCATTCTCTCACTCTCTCTCTCTCTCACCTTTCCCTTACCCTCTCCACCTCAAAAACACAGAGAAAGACCCTCCATCCCTGCCTCTCACTCTGTCCCTCCATCTTTCTCTCGTTCTTTCGCTATATCTCTCTATTAGCAAAGGAGAGAAAGAGAAAGAGAGAGTAGAGAGAAAGAGAAAAAAAAAGAGAAAGAGTAGAGAGAAAGAGAAAGAGAAAGAGAAAGAGACAGAGTAGAGAGAGCATGTGAGTGTCTCTTACTTCCTTTCCCATTATCTCTCTTTACTCTCTCTCCTTCTTTCTAGAGAGCAAAGGGAGAAACAGGAAGAAGGGGAAAGAGATAAAGAATGAGAGGGAGAGTGAGAGCAACACAGCGAGATTGATGGAGAGATAACGAAATGAAATAATGAGAGAGAGTGTGTGTGACAGAGAGGCAATGAGAGAGAGTGAAAAGAAGAGAAAGTGACCCTATGTCACTCTCTATCAGCCTTTATTTTCTCTCAATCACTCTTCTTTATTTATTTATCCCCTCCTCTCTTCTCATCTCTCCATTCCTCTCTCATTGTCTCTCTCTCAATGTCTCTCCCTTTTTCACCATAGAGATAGAGAGAGAGTGTGTGTGAAGGAGGGAGAGTAAGAGACGAAAGTTAGAGATAGGGTGGATAGGAAATGATGAAGGGAGAGAGGGAGAGAGAAAGAGAGAGAGGGTAGAAGGGATAGTGAGATGGGGAGGAAGAGAGAAGAGTAGTAGAAAGAGGGATAGAGAGAGGAAGATGGATAAAGAAATAAAGAGAGAAGCGAAAGAAGGGCGGTAGAAAGATAAAGAGATAAGAAAGAAAGATCAAGTGAGCGAACAGTGAGAGAGAAATTGATTGAGGGAGAAAGAGTGAGAAAGTGCAAGGGAGAAAGATATTGATAGAGAAAGAGAGATTGCGGAAGAGATAAGAGTGAGAGAGAACTAGAGATAAGGAGTTAAGTAAGATGAAAAAAGAGATAGAGAGACAGATAGTGAGGGAGAGAGAGAATAGATGGAGTGAGATAGGTTAATAATTTGAGAGAGAGATTCAGTGACAGAGAAAGCAAAATAGAAGGGAAAAGTTATTGATATTAATATTCTCTCTATTTCTCTCCCTCTTCCTTTATTCTACACTCTCTTCTTTCACTCTCCCTACCTCTGTCCCAATTCCTCTTTCTCACTCTCTTTTTCCACTCTCTCTTTCTTCCTCTTTCCACTTCCTTCTTCCATGCCTCCCTCTCTTCTCCATCTTTTTCTCTTTCTCTTCCTCTCCTTTTATCCCTCTTATTCTATCTTTTCTTCTCTCTCACCCTCTCTATATAATTCTCTCAATCGTTCTCCCTCTCTCAATCCATCTATTAACATGCCTCTTTCTCAATCTCTCTTAATGTAGAATGCTCTCTTCTTCTTTCTCTCCCACCTTTTTTTTCTCCCCCAATCTCTTTGTCTCTTACTAGAGAGAGCAAGAGAAAATTAGAAAGAGGCAAATAGAGAGTGCTAGAGAGAGAGAGAACAAGAGAGGTAAGATAGAAAAAGGAAAAGAGAGTGAAAGAAAGATGGAGAAGGAGAGAGAGAGATACCAAGATTAAGAGATAGTAAAAAAGAGAGAGTGGGAGAGATGGAGTAAGGGGAAGGGAGTGGGAGTACGAATGGGAGGAATGGGGGAGAGACAACAGTTAATCTAGTCATCTCTCTCTCACTCACTTTCTTCTTGTTTATCAATCACTCTGTCTCCCATGGTCTCTCTCAATCCCTCAACCACTCTTCTTCACTAATAGAGAGAATAAGAGAGACATTGAGGGAGTATGGTTGAGAAAGTGAGAGAGATAGAGATAGTTGGAGTGTTAGAGAAATGAGAAAAAGAGAGAATGAAAGATAGTGAGGCAGAGAGAGATACGACAGGAGGGACAAGAAGATAAAATAGAGAGAGATAGAGAGCAAGAGCAAAATAGGGGAGGAAAATTGAAAAGTGAGAGGAAAAGCAATAGAAAGAATGATAACGATAAAGTGATTGGGAGATATGTGCGGAGAGAAAAGGAAAGAGAGAGTGTGAGAATGATTGATGAAGAGGGAGAGAGACATGATGAAAGAGAAAATAAGAATAGAGTGAGAGAGTGGGAGAGAGATGGAGAAAGAGGGTTTGGGTGAGATGTATGGAAAGAGGTTGATAGTATGATGGAAATAGATTGAGAGAGAGGGAGGGAGAGTGATAGAAAGTAAGAGGAAGGGTGGAAGAGAGACAAAAAACAAAAGGGAGGGAGGAAGAGTGAGTGAAAGAAAAATAGAGAGGGAAAGAGAAATAGTGAGAGAGAAAGAGAGAGAGCATGAGTAAGGGAATGAGACTAAGATTTTATTACTCTTCTCTCTTGCTCTTGGTCTATCAATCTATCTCTCTCCCTCTTGCTCTCTCGCTTTTTTTACTCTTTCTCTATTTCCCCATTCCGCCTAACCTCCTTTTTCTCCCTTCCTCACCCTCTCTCCCTCTAACTTTATCCCTCCCTATCTTTGCCCCATCTCTATCCCTCTATTCTCTTACTCTATCTCTTCCTCTTGCTGTATTTTTTCTATCATTCTGTCTGATAACGAAGTGAGAGAAAAAAGGGTTTGAAATATTGGGAGGGTTTAAAATAGAGTGAGTTAAGGAGGGAGATAGTGAAAGATAGAAGAGAATAGAAGAGTGAGAGAAAGAGTAGTAGATAGATACTAGGAGAGGAGAGAGAAAGATAGGGAGAGATGGGGGAGAGAATACCAAAAAACATGGGGAAGAATGGGAAAGAAAGAGAGTGAGATAATGAAAGAGAGGGAGAGTGAGAGATAAAGAGGGAGGGAGGGTGTTAGAGAGTGAGTGAGATAGAATGAGAGAATAAAAAAAGGGGATATCAAATGGGGGAGAGAAAAGATATTTAGAAAGGTGCAATGT
Organism: Phalaenopsis aphrodite; assembly: GCA_003013225.1. Taxonomy (NCBI): domain Eukaryota; kingdom Viridiplantae; phylum Streptophyta; class Magnoliopsida; order Asparagales; family Orchidaceae; genus Phalaenopsis; species Phalaenopsis aphrodite. Next base: position 2,007,709 of record NEWO01000074.1, read on the forward strand.
GGGGAGAGGTAGAATGTGACCAAAAGAGAGGCAAGAGAGATAGGGGAGTGAGAGAGAGACGAGCAAGCGAGAGAGATAAAGATAGTGGGAGGGAGAATGAGAGTGAGATAGAGAAAAGAGAGGGATGGAAAAGTCGGAGAATAATAATAGAGAGCATAAGAGACATCGAGAGTGATGTAAGTGGAAGAATATGAGATAGGGAGAGAGAAAAGTGAAAGAAGAATGGGATAGAGAGAGGGGAAAGTAAGAGAGAGAGAGAAAAAGCAAAAAGAGTGATAGAGAGGGAATGAGTGATAGAGAGAGAAGGAGAAATATAGGCTCTATGCCTTCCTCTCTCACCCTTCTAAAGATAATGAGAGTGAGATAGAGGGTGAAAGAGAGATGGAGTGAGAGAAGGAAAAGAATAAGAGAGAGAGAAGTGTAAGTGTGAAAGAGGGAAGTTCAGTAGAAAGACGAAGGGAGGAACAAATGAGAGAGAACATGAGGGGGAGAGAGTCAGTGAGATAAAAGGAGTGAAAGAGAAATTAACTTTGAAGGTGAAAAATAAATAGGGAGAGAGAAGAGTGTAAGAAATATATAAATAAGAAAATTAAAAAAAAGACAATGAGATGGAGGGAGTGAGAGTGAGAGAAATAGTGTGACAGAAAGAGAGCTACAGGTAGAGGGAGAAAGAAAAGCTAGAAAGAGCTTGGGAGAGAGAAAGGAATGGAGAGTGAGGTAAACCAAGAGAGCAAAAGAGAGATAGAGTGAGAGAACCAAGAAGGATAGAGATTAAGAAGGAAAGTGAGAAAAAGTAAAAAAACATTGAGAGAGAGAGAGAGAGCATGATTAAGATATAGAGAATAGAGAGGAAAGGAGAGAGGGAGAATGATAAAAAATGAGAGAGAGGGAGAAAATGAGCAAAGATGCTCTCTAGAGGGAAGGAAGAGAGAAGTATGAGAGAAAGGAAGAGCGAAGAAGGATATTCTTTCTCTCTGCATATCTTTTTCCCTGATCTCTCACTCACCCTTTCACTGTCCATTCTCTTTCTCCCTCACTATCACTCTCTCTCACTCTCAAAGTCTAGCTCTATCCCTAAATCATGTTGTTTCTTATTTTTTATTTCTCCCTCTATTAAACTTTCTCTCGCTCCACTCCATTCTCTCTTTCTCTCTCTCTCTCACTATTCTTTCTATCTCTCTTTAGAGAAAGGAGGGGTAGAGTAAGAGAATGAGGAGGGTGGTTGAGAAAGAGAGATATAGCACAAAGGGGATTGAGTAAAAGAGAAAGAAGGGGAAGAAAAAGAGCTAGAGATTGATTGGTGTGAGAGAGCAAGAGACTGAGGGGCTACAAGAGAGCAAGAGAGAGAATGATGAAGAACAGGTTAATAGCACAAGGGAGAGGAGAGAGGGAGAGAGATAGAGAGAGGGAGTATCACTCACATACTCTCTTTCTCTCTCTCCTCTCGCTGTCCCTCTCCCTCTCCCTCTCCCTCTCTGTCACCCTTTTCTCCATCCCTCACTCATATAATTAAGGAGTGAGAGAGGAGGATATAATGAAAGGAAGAGGCAACCTTGCTGTTATTCTTTATACACTTTCTTTTTCTCTCTATTCCTTCTCTCACTCTCTCCCGTCTCCTTGATTTTTCCTCACTCTTTTTCCAATCTTGCTATCTCTCTGTCTCTCTCTTTCTCGGCCTTTTCTCCATCTCCTTCACCTCCCACTTCCTCCCTTTCTCTCTCTAACCCCCTCTTTTTTTTTCTTTCTATCCTTCTCTCATCCTCACTCCCTCTTTCCCTCTTATCTCACCTCTCCTTTTGGCCCTCCTATCAGTCTCTCAAGGTCTCTTTTACGTCATTCACTCTTCTTTCTCCTATCTTGTACTCCCTTTTTCTTTCATCTCCATCTCCTAGCCTTACTCTCTCTCTCTCTCTCTCTATCTTTATCTCGCCCTCTCCTCTAACTCTTCTCTCTCACTTTTGCTTTATCTCTCTCACAAACTCTTTTGAATCTCCCTCTCCCTCTCCCTCCATCATTCTCTCAAAATTTCTCTCCCCTTCCCTCCCTTCCTCCTCCCTTTCTCTCAGACACCCTCTCTCTTTCAGACCCTTTATCACTTTCTTTCGCTTTCTCTTTCACCCTTCTCACTCTCCTCCTCTTTCAACCTCGAAGAGAGAGAGGGAGGAAGGTAGAGAAGCGAAGAGAGATAGAGCAAGAAAATGAGTGAAATAGAGAGAAGAGAGAGAGAGAGAGAGAGCATGAGAGATAGAGAGCGAGAGATGGTAAAGATAAGGAGAAAGAGAGACAATGAGAGAGATGGGGTTAAGTGAGTGAGTTAGAAAAAAGAAAAAGTGGTAAAATGAAAGAGATATGAAGGGCATGAGAGAGTTAGAATGTGCGATAGAGAATGAGAGGGAGAAGTGAGGGAGTGAGAGACTGAGAGGGAGAGGAGGGATATGGAGAGAGTGAGAGATAGAGGGAGTTCTATTATGAGAGGGAGAAAGAGAGATAATGGGAGAAAGGATAGAAGATAAAGAGAGTGTGATGATAGATATGTGTTAGAGAGATGGAGAGATAGAGTTAGTGAGAGAGGGAGAGGGAGTCAAAGAAAGATAGAGTTAGAGAGACGAAGAGGGAGAGAGAGAGGGAGTGAGGTTAAGAGAGTGAAAGGGATGCTAGTAGGGAGTGAGGGATAGAGAGACAGAGAGAGGGAGCGCAAGAGAGATAGAGAAATAGAGAGAGGGAGGGAGAGGGAGACAGATTGAGGGAATCAAGAAATGCAGATAGAGAGAGAGCATGCGAGTGAGTGTGGGAGAGGGACGGAGGTTAAGAGGGAAAGGGAGAGAGATTGGGATGGGGAGACAATGATATGACGAGTGAGAAGACAAGGGAGAGACTTAAAAAGAAATCTAAAGAGAATGAGAGAGAGAGAGAGAGAGAGAGAGATGGTTTATGATAAGGAGAATGAGACCATGAGAGGGGTAAGAGAGAAAAATATGCCACCTTCCCTTTGCTTGCTCTATCTCTGATGCAAATGATAGCATGGATGACAATGACACGACTTCAAGAGAAGATTTAATTCAAGTTCCATGTGGTCCAATTACTAGATGTCATACAAAGAGGGTGAAAGAAGCTCTTAATAGATTAGTCCAGAAAGCTTGGACTCAAGCCAATTCATGGGGATCTAAGGAGAAAGTGCCACAAAGATTTATCAATTTATTCCAAGCCCAAGGATAAAGGTGTCAAATTATTATGGCTGGATATTTTGTATTTTTTTTGTGGTTTAATAATGGCTTGCATGCAAACTTGATGTAATTTTCATTTATATAGGCCTTATGTTATATGAGAAGGGGACTTCTTATTCTTGCCTAAGAGAAAAACTTGCATTTGGGTTGTCTCCCACGGTTTTCTTAGGATTCCAACGGAACTCTAGGCCATCACCTAAAGAGTTCTTTCCCGACTTATCAAGCGGCTTTCCACCCCGTTTTTGGCGTCTTTCATTGTACCAAGGTTTTTTCCTTACATCAAGCATAGGGTTGTGGTCTTATACCAACTTTGTTGTTTGTGTTGAGCATTGGGTCAATGTTTACATCAATCCATCCATTTTACCGCAGGTTTTACCGATAATTCGGTTTGTTCCAGCCAAGGGACAGTTTTATTGTTTGGTTTCTTACATCACATAAGAATTTCCATCAATTTTTTTTGGTTTTGGGATGCACATCAGATTTTCTAATAAGAACATCAATCCCCACAATCCTATCTTGCATATACGCACATCACTCTCTCTAACACACAAACATTCTTTTCTCTTTCTCCCTCTTTCAACTACTCTCTATTTCTATCCCTCTCGATCTCTCTCTGTTCCTTTCTCCCATTCTCCCTCACTCACTCGCACTCTCCATCTCTCTCATTCAAACAACCTCACTCTCTCCCATTCTCTTTCTTCCATTTTCCCAGCCCTCTCTTTCCACGGTCTCTTTATATCTTTCTTTATCTCTTTCTCTCCTTTTTTTACCTCTCACAAGATAGAGATAAGAAGGGAGATAGAGATAATGATATAAATCAATTGAGAGATAAAAGATAGTGAGAACAGTGAGAGTTAGAGAAGACTGATAGAGAGAGTGTGAGCATGAGAGAGAGAGAGAAGTTAGAGAGAACCGCTCTCTCTTCTCTCTCACTCTCTCACGTAGCCTCCTCCCCCCTCTCTCCATCCCTTCTATTTTCTTCCACTTTCTCTGTTTTGCTCTATCTCTTTCTCCCTCCCCCTCTCTATCCATCTTCGTCCCTTATCATTCACTCCCTCACCCATCTCATTCACTCTCTCCATATTTTTATTTCTCACACTCTCCCTTTCTTTTTTTTATCTTTCTCCCATCCACTCTCTCGCCCCATCGCTCCTTCCCTTCATCCCTCTCTATTGCTCTATCTCGCTCTTGCATTTTTTCTCTCTTACTTCTTACTCTCTCTCATTTTTTTCTCTCTCAATTTTTCCTTCTCTTATGTCTCTTTAGCTCTCCATCTGTCTCACTATCTTACTCCATCCCACCCTCTGTTTAACTTTATATCTTACACCTTCTTTTTTTCCTACCTCTCCTTCCTTCAATTCCATTTCCTCTCTTTCCACCCATCTCTCTCTTTTTCTTTCACTCTCTCTCTCACCCCCAATCTTCTTTCTCTTCCTTTCCCTCTCTCCCTCCCTCTCTTTTATGTTCTCTTGCTTTTTGTTCTTCCTCCCTGTCTCCTTTCCTCTTTCACACCCCTCTGTTCCTCTCTTAGTCACTATTCTCTCAACCACTCTCTCACTCTTTCCATATCTCTCTCATTCTTTCTCTCTATATCTCTCCTTTTATCTCTATTAATCTTTCTCTTTCACTCTCTCTAGCTCTTCATCTCTCTATTCCTCTCTTAATCTCTTTCTCTCATCACTCTCACTACCTATCTCTCTCTCCCTCTCAATTTTGTGCCATCTCATTGCTCTCACAACCACTATTCTCTCTTTCTCATTGCTCTCACTTTCTTCCCTTAGTCTCTCCCTCTCTCTACCTTTCTCCCTCTCATTCTCCTTTCATCTCTCTCACTCTCACTCATACTCTCTTGCAGTCTTTCCCTATCACCTCTTTCTCTCTCTCCTCTCTATCAATCCTTCTCTCACTCTTCTCTTTCTCTCCCCTTCCCTTGATCTTCCTTGCCCTTTCTATTATTCTCTCACTGTTATTCTAACTCTCTTCCAATTTCTCTCATACCTTGCTCTCTATCACACACACTATCTCTATAACACACGAACATTCTTCTCACATTCTCTACATTCTCTCTCTTATGCTGGCTTGTGTCTCTCCTTCTCTTGCTCCACCTCCCTCTCTCTCTCTTGACCCCTACCTTTCCCTCTCTCACTAACTTTGTCTCGCACTCTATCTCTCTCTCTTCCTCTCATACTTTCAACCTCTCTCTTTCATCCCTATCTCTCTCCCACTCTCTCAACCTCTCTCCCACTTTCCACCCTTCCTCTCTTCCTTTCTCAATCTCTCAGCCCCTTCTCTCCACCTTCTTTTCTCTCACTTTCTCTTTCCCACTCTCTCACTCACTCTCTCATCTTCTATTTCTCCATCTTCCTTCCTCTTTAACTCTTCTTTCTCTCTCTCCTCTCTAAGTCATTTTCTCTATATTCATCTTTCTCTCGCCCTCTGTCTTGCTTGCTCCCTCCTTTCCTGCCTCTCTCACTTTCTATCTCTCAACCTCACTCTCTCTCCTTCTCCTTCTCCGAGTCTCACTTCCTCTCTTTCTTCTTACTCTCAATTCATCTCTCGCTTCTCTCCATTAATCTATTTCACTCTCTTTATCTTACCTATTTCTCACTTCCCATCTCCTTCCTTATGTCCCTCCTTCACTATCCTTTTTCTTTTATCACACTCTCTCTTCTATAACTTTCTCTTTAATGTTCTCTCTTTGTCCTTCCCTCTTTCCATACTTGTTTATTTTTTTCTCCTCTCTCCTCTCTCTTTAGTCACTTGTTCTCTCTCTCTCTTCACTTTCTCTTCTCTTTGTCACTCATTTTTTCTCATCCAATTTTCCTTAACTTATTCTATCTCTCTCCCTCCTACTCTCTTTATCTTTCTTCTATCTCACACTCCCTATCTCTATCTATCTCACTCTCTTTCTGTTACCCATCCTCCCTCTCTACATGTCCTTTCCTCTCTCTTTAATTCCTAGCACATCTCTATACATCCCACTCAGTTCGACCATCTCTCTTCCTCTCTATCCCTCTCTCTCCCTCTTTCTCACCCTCTCATCAACCTATCTATTTTACTTTCCTTCTGTCTTTTTTCACTCACACACATAGTCTCTCTCCCTTCCTCACTCACACACATGTTGGAGATAAGGAGGTAGAGNTTTATCTCTCTTAATCTTTCTCTTTCACTCTCTCTAGCTCTTCATCTCTCTATTCCTCTCTTAATCTCTTTCTCTCATTCACTCTCACTACCTATCTCTCTCTCCCTCTCTATTTTGTGCCATCTCATTGCTCTCACAACCACTATTCTCTCTCTTTCTCATTGCTCTCACTTTTTTCCCTTAGTCTTTCCCACTCTGTACCTTTCTCCCTCTCATTCTCCTTTCGTCTCTCTCACTCTCACTCATACTCACTTGCACTCTTTCCCTATCACCTCTTTCTCTCTCTCCTCTCTATCAATCCTTCTCTCACTCTTCTCTTTCTCTCCCCTTCCCTTGATCTTCCTTGCCCTTTCTATTATTCTCTCACTGTTATTCTAACTCTCTTCCAATTTCTCTCATACCTTGCTCTCTATCACACACACTATCTCTATAACACGCACATTCTTCTCACATTCTCTACATTCTCTCACTTATGCTGGCTTGTGTCTCTCCTTCTCTTGCTCCACCTCCCTCTCTCTCTCTTGTACTCTCAACTTCTCTCTCTTGACCCCTACCTTTCCCTCTCTCACTAACTTTGTCTCGCTCTCTGTCTCTCTCTTCCTCTCATACTTTCAACCAATCTCTTTCATCCCTATCTCTCTCCCACTCTCTCAACCTCTCTCCCACTTTCCACCCTTCCTCTTTTCCTTTCTCAATCTCTCAGCTCCTTCTCTCCACCTTCCTTTCTCTCACTTTCTCTTTCCCACTCTCTCACTCACTCTCTCAGCTTCTATTTCTCCATCTTCCTTCCTCTTTAACTCTTCTTTCTCTCTCTCCTCTCTAAGTCATTTTCTCTATATTCAGCTTTCTCTTGCCCTCTATCTTGCTTACTCCCTCACTCTCTCTCCTTCTCCTTCTCCGAGTCTCACTCCCTCTCCTTCTTCATACTCTCAATTCATCTCTCGCTTCTCTCCATTAATCTATTTCACTCTCTCTTTATCTTATCTATTTCTCACTTCCTATCTCCTTCCTTATGTCCCTCCTTCACTATCCTTTTTCTTTTATCACTCTCTCTCTTCTATAACTTTCTCTTTAATGTTCTCTCTTTGTCCTTCCCTCTTTCCATACTTGTTTATTTTTTTCTCCTCTCTCCTCTCTCTTTAGTCTCTTATTCTCTCTCTCTCTTCACTTTCTCTTCTCTTTGTCACTAATTTTTCTCTTCCAATTTTCCTTAACTCATTCTATCTCTCTCCCTCCTACTCTCTTTATCTTTCTTCTATCTCACACTCCCTATCTCTATCTATCTCACTCTCTTTCTGTTACCCATCCTCCCTCTCTACATGTCCTTTCCTCTCTCTTTAATTCCTAGCACATCTCTATACATCCCACTCAGTTCGACCATCTCTCTTCCTCTCTCTCCATCTCTCTCCCTCTTTCTCACCCTCTCATCAACCTATCTATCTTACTTTCCTTCTGTCTTTTTTCACTCACACACATAGTCTCTCTCCCTTCCTCACTCACACACATGTTGGAGATAAGGAGGTAGAGGGAGTGATTTGGAAGAGTGAAAGACTGAATAAGTGAGGGAGATATAGGCTGATCATACAAGTGAGAGCATATCTTCTCTCTCTCACACACACACTCTTCCACTATCTCTTCTCTTATTCTTTTCTCATTGAAAGGGAAAGGAGGAGGAGTGATAGATAAGCTAGAGAAGAAAGAGATATGTTGATCCTCTCCATCAAACTCTCTTTCTCCTCTCTTCATTCTCTCACGTTGTTCTCCTCTACGACAATGTCTCTCACTCTCTTTAACTCTCTCTCCCTCTCTCTCTCTTTCACCCTTCTCACTTTCAATCTTCTCTTCTATTTTATCCCACTCTCCATTAATATATCTCTCTCACAACCTCTCTTTCCTCTCTCTGTCTCTTCCTCTCTGAACTTATTATCTCTCTTATGAGAAGAAAATGAAAGAAAGGAAGCTCTCACCTTCTTCTACCCCCATCAGCTCTCCATCCTTTTCTCACACTCTCTCATTATTTATATCATATCTCTCTCTATCTTACTCTCTCGCTCTTTCTCACACTCTCCCTCCCTCTCACTATCACTCCTCTCACTATTGTCCTCTCTCCATCCATCCCTCCTTAGCCTTGCTCTCTCTCTCCCCTCCCACCTTCTACTCTACGGTATAATAGAGGTTGAGAAGCAGGGATGAAAGAGAGAGAGAGTGAAGGAAGAGAAAAACAAAGAAGGCAATAGAGGAGGGAGAGAGAGTGAGAGACATAATGATAGAGGGAGATGAGAGATCATGGACTAATAAAAAGATAATATAAGAGAGGGAGGGATAGAGGAAGAGAGTGGAAGATATTGATTATATGAAAGAGAGAGTATTCCTCCCTCTTCCGTATCCTTTTCCTTATCTCCCTCTCCATTTCACTTCTAAGGAAGGGAGGGTGAGACGTAGGGGTAAGGGACTAAGAGGGAGAGTTGGAGGGAGAGAAAGAGAGAAGTGAGACGAAGAGGAGAGAGAGCAGAAAGATGAAGAGAAAAAGAAGAGAAGAGAGTGAGAAGGAATGGAATGAATGGGTGAAAGTGAGAGAAGGAGAAGGAAAGAAAGATAGAGAAAGGAAGTGAATGAAGAAGAGAGGGTGGTAGTGATAGAATCTGAAAATTTAGAGTAGGAGAGTGCAAGAGAAAGAGATGGAGAGGGGGAGAAAAGAGATTGATATGGAGGAAGAGAGGAGGGAGGGGAGAGAGAGAGTAAGAAAGGAGAGCGAGATATAGAGAGAGAAGAGAGAGAGTACGCGATAGTGATGAAAAGGTGGCCAAGAAAGAGCAATAGAAAGAGTGGGAGGGAAAGATAAAAAGGGAAAAAGAAAGATAAAAAGAGAGAAGAGTGATTGAAAGAGAAGAGAGAGTGAGAATAAAGTGCAAGAGAGAAGTAGAGAGCAATGTAAGAGAGAGAAAGTGAGATAGGGAGAGAGTGAGTAAGAGAGGGAGAGAAGAATAGAGAGGTAAAGAGAGTAATAGAGAGATAGACTGAGAAAGTGGGGGGAGAGTGAGAGAGGGATAGAGAGGCCTTATCCCTTTCACTCTTTCATCAATCTAGTAAGAGTGAGAGAGAGTGTGTAATTGAGAGATGGGGAAGAATGAGGCAAAAGAGGGAGAGAGAAGAGCAAGAAAGAGAAGTGGGAAGAGAAAAAACAGAGAAAGGGAGAGGACTGTGGGTAGGAGAAAAGAATGAATGAGAGATGGAGAATGAGAGAGAGCATGATGGAGAGAAAGTGAGAGGAAGAATAAAAGAGGAAAAGAGCAAAAGGAAGAGCAACTCTGAGGGAGGGGGAAAGATAGAAAAAGAAATATTGAGAATGAGAAATAGTGAGAAAGAGGAAGGAAGAGAGAATGAAAGAGAGAGATTGTGAGAGATAAAAGAGCTACCGATAAAGAAATCAAGACTAGCCAGAAAAATAGAGAGGGAAGGAGAGAGAAAGAGAGCATAAGAACAAAGAAAGGGATAGGGAGAAAAAGAGAGAGGGAGTGATCGAGGGACAGTAAGAGAGGGCGTGAGTAACTAAGAGATAGAGAAGAGAGAGGGGAGAGGGAGCATGCAAGAGTGTGAGTGATAGAAGGAACGAGCAAACATACTCTCTAAAGGGAGGGAAGAGAGGGGGGGAGAAAGAGGAGAGAAAGAAAGTAGAGAAAGTGGGACGAAGATAAAGTGCAAGAGAAGATAGAGATAGTGAGATAGATAGAAATAGAGAGAGAGAGGGAGAGAGAAGAGAAAGAGAAAGAGAGAATGAGAGAGAGAAGCAGGAGGATCATGAGAGAAGAGAATGGAGAGACTTATATCACACTCTCTTTTTTACCTTGGTCTTTCCCTCTCTCCTCTTTATCTTGATATATTTCTCATTATCCCACTCTCCCTTCAATAAAAGTCTAGCTCTCTCCTGCCCTCTCTATTCTATATATCTCTTCTCTCTATCTCCATCTTTTATCTCCCTCGTCTTTCTCTCACTCTCACTTCTTTCTTTCTATTTATCTCCCCATCTCAATTGCTCTTTCTCTCATACCATCAGCCTCTCTCTCTCACACTCTCTCCCAACATTTTCTCTATCATCTTTGTCATTCTCCATTCTAATCTCTCTCTTCATCTCTCTAGAAAGAAAGTGGGAGGTAGAGAGATAGGATACCAGAGAGGAGGGAGAGAGAAAGAGTGTAAGAGTGAAAGAAGAGGGAGAGTTACAAAGAATGAGAATAAGAGAAAGGGATATGGATAGACGGGAGAGAGATCTCTCTCTGTCACAACCACCCTCCATTTATCCTTCACTCACACACGCTCTCTCTCACTCTCACTCTTTTTAGCTTCATTTCTCACTCTCTAGCTTTCTCTCTCTCCATTCCCATTTTTCTCTCACACTCTCTCTCCTTTTCTCATGCTCCCCTTATCACTCTCTCTCTCTCTCTCCCTCTCCAACATACATCTCTCTTTCCCAAACCTCTTTATCTCTATCTTTTATCTATATCCCTCTGTCATTCTTTCTTAATCTCATTCTCTATCGTTATCCATCTTCTCTCACTTTTTCACTTATGTTGTATCCCTCCCTCCCACACTCCCCTCTTTCTTTCTCTATCTCTCTACATTTCTCTCTTTCTCCCTCACTATCACTCTCCCTCTCTATCTCTCCCTCTCACTTCTCCTCTCTCTTGTTTTCTCTCTTGCATTATCTCACTCTCTCACACTCTTAATATCTCTCTCTCCCTCCCTCTCCCTCTCTTTCCCCCTCTCTCTCCCCATCACTCTCCCTCCCTCTCACCTCTCCCTTACACTCTCCACCTCAAAGAGAGAGAGAAAGACCCTCCATCCCTGCCACTCACTTTGTCCCTCCATCTCTCTCTCACTTTTTCACCTTATCTCTCTATTCCCATTCTCTCTTTCACTCTATTCCCCTCTCATTCTTGATGTATCTCATCAACCCCCTCTTTATCTCGCTCTCTCCTTCTTTCACTTTTGCTAACCTCTTTGTACCTCTATGTCACTCTCACACTTTTCCTCTCCAAGTCTCCCTCGCACATATCTCTCTCTCACTCCCTTTTTCTATTTCTCCTCTCTCTATCTTTCTCTCACATGAGAGAGATAAATAAAGAGTGAGTGAGAGAGAGATGGAGGGATCAACTGAACTATCTCCACCCATCCCTCCTCTCTTACCCTCACTCCCACTCCCTTCCTCTTACTCCCTCTCTCCTACTCACTTTACCACCCTCTCTTAATCTAGATGTCTCTCCCTCCCTCCCAATTTTTTCTCACTCTCTCTNGGAAAGGAATTAATGGGTGAAAGTGAGAGAAGGAGAAGGAAAGAGAGATAGAGAAAGGAAGTGAATGAAGAAGAGAGGGTGGTAGTGATAGGATCTGAAAATTTAGAGTAGGAGAGTGCAAGAGAAAGAGATGGAGAGGGGGAGAAAAAAGATTGATATGGAGGAAGAGAGGAGGGAGGGGAGAGAGAAAGAAAGGAGAGCGAGATATAGAGAGAGAAGAGAGAGAGTACGCGATAGTGATGAAAAGGTGGCCAAGAAAGAGCAATAGAAAGAGTGGGAGGGAAAGATAAAAAGGGGAAGAGAAAGATAAAAAGAGAGAAGAGTGATTGAAAGAGAAGAGAGAGTGAGAATAAAGTGCAAGAGAGTAGAGAGCAATGTAAGAGAGAGAAAGTGAGATAGGGAGAGAGTGAGTAAGAGAAGGAGAGAAGAATAGAGGGGTAAAGAGAGTAATAGAGAGATAGAATGAGAAAGAGGGGGGAGAGTGAGAGAGGAATAGGGCCTTATCCCTTTCACTCTTTCATCAATCTAGTAAGAGTGAGAGAGAGTGTGTAATTGGGAGATGGGGAAGAGTGAGGCAAAAGAGGGAGAGAGACGAGCAAGAATGAGAAGTGGGAAGAGAAAAACAGAGAAAGGGAGAGGACTGTGGGTAGGAGAAAAGAATGAATGAGAGATGGAGAATGAGAGAGAGCATGACAGAGAGAAAGTGAGAGGAAGAATAAAAGAGGAAAAGAGCAAAAGGAAGAGCAACTCTAAGGGAGGGGGAAAAAGAGAAAAAGAAGTATTGAGAATGAGAAATAGTGAGAAAGAGGAAGGAAGAGAGAATGAAAGAGAGAGATTGTGAGAGATAAAAGAGCTACCGATAAAGAAATCAAGACTCACCAAAAAATAGAAAGGGAAGGAGAGAGAAAGAGAGCATAAGAACAAAGAAAGGGATAGGGAGAAAAAGAGAGAGGGAGTGATTGAGGGACAGTAAGAGAGGGCGTGAGTAACTAAGAAACAGAGAAGAGAGAGGGGAGAGGGAGCATGCAAGAGTGTGAGTGATATAAGGAACAAGCAAACATACTCTCTAAAGGGAGGGAAGAGAGAGGGGGAGAAAGAAGAGAGAAAGAAAGTAGAGAAAGTGGGACGGAGATAAAGGGCGAGAGAAGATAGAGCTAGTGAGATAGATAGAAAGAGAGAGAGAGGGAGAGAGAAGAGAAAGAGAAAGAGAGAATGAGAGTGAGAAAGAATGAGAGAGAGAAGCAGGAGGATCATGAGAGAAGAGAATGGAGAGACCTATATCACACTCTCTTTTTTACCTTGGTCTTTCCCTCTCTCCTCTTTATCTTGATATATTTCTCATTATCCCACTCTCCCTTCAATAAAAGTCTAGCTCTCTCCTGCCCTCTCTATTATATATCTCTCTTCTCTCTATCTACATCTTTTATCTCCCTCCTCTTTCTCTCACTCTCACTTCTTTCTTTCTATTTATCTCCCTATGTCAATTTCTCTTTCTCTCATACCATCAGCCTCTCTCTCACTCTCTCTCCCAACATTTTCTCTGTCATCTTTATCATTCTCCTTTCTAATCTCTCTCTTCATCTCTCTAGAAAGAAAGTGGGAGGTAGAGAGATAGGATACCAGAGAGGAGGGAGAGAGAAAGAGTGTAAGAGTGAAAGAAGAGGAAGAGTTACAAAGAATGAGAATAAGAGAAAGGGATATGGATAGACGGGAGAGATCTCTCTCTCTGTCACAACCACCCTCCATTTATCCTTCACTCACACACACTCTCTCTCAGTCTCACTCTTTTTAGCTTCATTTCTCACTCTCTTGCTTTCTCTCTCTCCATTCCCATTTTTCTCTCACACTCTCTCTTCTTTTCTCATGCTCCCCTTATCACTCTCTCTCTCTCCCTCTCCAACATACATCTCTCTTTCCCAAACCTCTTTATCTCTATCTTTTATCTATATCCCTCTGTCATTCTTTC
>NEWO01000075.1:0-111876 GCA_003013225.1 Phalaenopsis aphrodite
AAACCCTAAACCCTAAACCCTAAACCCGAAACCCAAAACCCGAAACCCAAAACCCGAAACCCCAAACCCTAAACCCCAAACCTTAAACCCTAAACCCGAAACCCTAAACCCTAAACCCTAAACCCTAAACCCTAAACCCTAAAACCCTAAACCCTAAAACCCTAAACCGTAAAACCCTAAACCCTAATCCCTAAACCCTAAACCCTAAACCCTAAACCCCAAGTCAATATTTCACCAAACCCTTGGATGTTGAGTGCAAATAAATAGGGAAATAATATTATAGGGCATATAATTAGAATTTTTTTAGTGACAGACTAAAATTTGATAGTGATCATATGGGTTAGTTACCCATTCATAGGCAACAATATTCAGGAGTTTGGAGTCCACTGGAATGGGTGTTAAAGAACCGCGTCAGCCAAAGAAGATGATTCTTGGAAGTTGCAGTGATTAGAGAAGTGATCCCTTTTATTCAGACAAAACACTTCCCAAACCAAGTATCGTAGCTCATCACAGATGATATCACTAGAAGTGATAATATGGCGGGGTTGTGCTAGGTGAGTCAGAGAGACAAATGAGTGAAACTTATAATGTTGATGAGATCAGAGTCCTGTCTTGGCAGAGGAATGATTTTATCACTATTACATAACCTAAAAGTGGGGTATTTTCTGTTGAATACTGAACTGGTGGTAAGTAAGCTCCATTGGGTTGCAGTTTCGTTCCCCTAGTGAGAGTTGTAAAACCTCCAATTGAGATGCCTCCATGTTGTGTACTCGGTCTTCCATAGAAGAACTCGAGGCACTTTCGTAAGTGAGAACACGCCTTTCATAGTGGGAGGATATAGAGGCCTGAAGCCCTTGACTTCGTGACTACCTTATGGAATGATGGGCGCTAGAGCGAAAAGCTCCGCATTTGTGAGTGTTGTGTCGAGTGGCCATGCAACAANTATTGTAAGTACTTTAGTGATAGGAATGTTATATTCCCACAGACGGCGCCGAACTGATGCATGTTATAAAATTTGCAGTAGTAGAGTAATATTTTATCATCATAGCGTCGTACGAAGATACAACATGCACTCATAAAAGAGAAAACAATTAATGATTACATTAGAAGTTTTTATGTGGAAAATATGTAAAGAGAAAAATCATGTGACATGTCCCAACTAAAGAGCTCCACTATAAAATGATGATTACAATTGCAACAACTTGTCTCATAGGCAGAAAATGGTTACAAAATCTCACAAGTTACAATATTGACATGTGGATGAATTTATCTTAAGAAAGTGATGAAAACCAATGATGATTGGCATTAGATGGTAGGTGGAGGTCAACAACGATCGACAGTTGGCGACGGCTGTCGGCAGTGGTCGATAGTTGTCGGCGATGGTCGACGAAGACAGAAGTGATGTTGGACTTCAACTCCTTAAAGTTTCAAGCTATTCCTCACGCCTCAAGCTCCACTCCCCAATGAGAGGAGTGTTGCTCTATTTATAGAGTTTCAGTTGCAATTAATGAAAGAATACATAATTCTTTGATCAGACGACCTAGAGAGCTTCCCTTAATCAGACAGCATTTGATGGACATTTGAGTACCTTAATGACGTCATAATTGGGCGATATTGGGTTCTTTGGATTTATTTTGTTGAGACGTACTATTGGACTGTAAGTTTACCAAATTCAACATCCATTTGACATTCCAAATGTGTTCAAAAAGCTTTCAAAAGCTGCTTAATTGTTTGATCGGGGCTTAATTTGCCTAATATTAGATTGATTTTGGTATAATTGGGTCCGACTCGTTGAGCCAATCAATTCGATTGCATACTTGACGAAATTGAAGCTCTGGATGAGTTTTTATCAAATTCTGAATGTTTCTTACTCAAAATATTGCCTCGTGATCTGTGACATGCCTCGAGATCCTCGAGATTCATGTCAGATGATAAGAATTCACTGATGGTGTATCAATATTAGTATTATAATTATTATTATTAACAAATTTTAAAAATTAAAATATATATTTTAAAAAATATAGATAAAATGATATATAGGAAGATTTATAAATACTGAGAATGTAACATGTCATGATTCTTATCAATTTTTCCTTACTTTATTAGTGGTGTTATTGATTAATGTTGCCTCATTTGACATCGTTTCGTAATTATAATTGATACTCGTGCAATTCTATATCTATAACTAATATTGTCTTCCTTTCACATCTATAAGTGACATTAACACATTTCCATATTAATAACTGATATTGACATGCTTTTGTAAGTCTATGCCTTTGGACCAACAAAATTTTAGATTAGTGACTTAATTTGTTCGAGTCGACTATTTTGTTTGGACATTTATTGGTCTTTGCTTTTGAAACCGGTTGGCTTTGAGAGTGACAACTGATCAGCCTTGAGGTGCTTGGTGTAGACACCCCTGGTTGCCCAGAGAGCCCTTCTATAGTATAACAAAATTTTAGTTGATCGACCACTCTTGAGTTAACTGACGATCTTCAATCGATCAACTTCAAGAGTTTCTGTAGTCTCTTGTCAGATTATTGAATTTCATCTTTTTCCTTCTAATTTAAGTCGTTTGTTCTTCTCAAGAATTTTGTTGACAAGTTTTTTGTATACAATAAGAGACTCAATTCTTATGTTTTTACATATGTTACTCCTAAACTTTATTTTTTACATACAAAGGCGTATTTTAGTTTTGGAAGGTTAAAAATGATAGTAAGAAAGATTTAGGTGGTCTAAATGTAAAATTAAAGTTTAGGTGCTAAACTTATAAATACATAAGAATTGCGAGTATATATGTAAATGCTCCTTATAAATTCATATGCATTGATGATCCGCTCGTTCGGTTCAGTCATAAGAAATTATTTTGTTTTTCGACCGCTTCCAACTCGACTCTCCAGAATCCCGACTTCCCTGTTGCTCTCGATCTCCAAAATTTTCTGTCTGGACTCTGGAGTTAGCTCTAGGTGTTAGGTGTGCTACATCACAGATATTATCATGGAGTTATTGAAGTGTAATCCCATAATTTATTTCAAGGTTATTCGTAAATAATCCCAAAATAATCTTCACTGTTCTATTTCAATAATTCCAAAAATAACACTCCACTATTCTCTACAATAATATTGAAATAACTCATAAATAACTCAAACTTAATCTCATCGGGTTATTGGAGAGTTTTTCCAAGTTTTTGGAAGGGAACGACCAAAATTATTTCAACTTATTGGTTTAACTTTAATATTTTTCGGTGGACGGTGAGTCTATGCTTTGAAAGAGGAAGGAATGCTGAGGTGAGACCGGCGGAGGCCAATAGCGCCGGAAGAGATGGACTCCTTGTCGTCGGCGATGCAGCCCAGACCGCCCGAAACCTGGGATTCTATGCTACCCGGCCCTGCAAACCGCAGCAACGGCGGCGCGGCCGATTGCAGCCCTGCTGGGCTTCTTGCGTACGGCGCTGGTAGCTCTGTCGTAATCGTTGACCCTAGATCCATGCAACTCGTCTCTGTCCTTCCCATGCCCTCCACTGCCCCTCAATCCTTTGGCTCCATTACCGCTCTTACTTCTGCCCTCGCTCTTGCTCCTTTCGTCACCTCCGTCCGATGGAGTTGCCAAACAGTCTCCCGCGATCTGTCCATTGAAGATGACCCGTCCAACTCCCACCTCAGCCTAGCCGTCGGGGACCGCCAAGGTCGCATTGCAATCTGGGACTTCCGATCCCGCTCAGTTTTCCTCTGGCTTGAGCTCGATCATTTCTCTCATGGAGACCGTCCCAAGCTAGGTATCCAAGATCTCTGCTGGGTGAGGTCGAACTCCTGGCTCGTTGCCGCCATTCATGGTCCCTCCCTCCTTGTTCTATGGAATGCTGCCACTGGTCGCTGCCTCTGGAAGTACGACACAACGCCGGAGTACCTTGTGTGCATTCGGCGCGATCCATTTGACTGGCGGCACTTCTGCGTTCTGGGCCTTCGCGGATTCTTGCTCTCCGTCATCGTACTTGGGGAGGGTAACGACGACGTGTCTCTTCAGGAGCAGCAGATCCCTGGAGTGAGGGACTCTATTGACGTTCAGAAAACTGAAAAGGAGTCCTCGGCGGGGTCAACGGCTCCGGCACTGGCGGCCTTCCCCCAGTTCTATGCGCGGTTGTGCTTCTCTCCGAGATGGAGGCACATTGTCATGGTGACATTCCCAAAGGATCTCATTGTGTTTGATCTTCAGTATCAGGCGTCACTGTTCTCTGCGCCGTTACCTCGCGGGTGCAGCAAGTTCATGGACGTGCTGCCTGATCCGGACATTGACCTGCTCTACTGTGTTCATCTGGATGGGATACTCAGTATATGGAAGCGCAAAGAGTAAGGCTGGAGACATGTTTATCTTATACTGCTTGGTTTGTGGAGGGCAAAAATGACCTCAAATGATATTATAGCAGGATAAAACTGTGCATGGAGATGCCATCAGCTCATCCATGTTTAACTATTTAAGGCCGATTTTGTTTATACGCCTTTATCATTCATCACAACTTGTTTTTCACTGTAGTTTATATAAATTTTCTTACAAACTTTCTAACTGTGTTGCCTTTAAACCTATTTATCTTAATCATTTTTTATGACAGCTATCAACCAACATCTTCCTATCACATATTTCACTCATTATTTTGTATGCCGAAATCACCTAAAGTTTATTTTATTTGGCCCCTTTTAATGATGATACTTTCTCTTTTTAATTATGATCATTTTTAATGCATCCCGTCTATTTCATTGCATATTAGCTGATTTATTACATTTATTTGCTTGTTAGAGAATTTTTATAACATGTTATGTCTTACTTTATTTTTTTATTTTTTAGCTCTTAATAATACTCCATTGTTATCTAGTAATTTCGAGGCATCTCTTTAAATTAGCTATCCAATTTTGAATTTTTTTGCCATGTCCTTATATAAATCCTCATTATTTGTAATAGTTCTGGGATATTAAAAAATATGGCACATAGGTATCACTTGTCTTGCATTCATTAAAGATACATTTTATTTACTAAGTTTTGATACACTTAGTTGAAGCCATTTCTGTTCTAAATCATCCATTGCTGTGAATTATCATATAATTAAAAGTAGTCTCAGTTATTTTTTAAGACCATGTCATTTGCAATTAGCATAAACCAAGCTACCTTGTTCGCTTATCTATTTTCAGTGCATCCATGACCATTATGTATATATGGTTTTAATTTACTTGGGGGCTCAACCTGACTTATTGCAATTGAAATTTCATCAACTACTTTACGTCTTTTTGCAATAAAAATATTTATATTAAAATGATAAGCACTTGACATAGTAGTTTTTTATGAGTCAAAGATGTTCATAAAAGGTGATGGAAAATTTAAATATGTGATAGTGGGTTATAAATAGCTTAGAATGAAAATGCAGCTTTTAGATTTAATCTGACAAATGGTCATTTCATCTAAGAAGTGTCTAAATAGTGTGAATTTTTCATAGAAAAAAAACATATTTGATGCTAAATGGCAATTTTAACATTGAAATTATTGCCCTTTAAGTATAAAACACAACATGATAACCCTCTAAGAATGCTATGCTTCATAATTATAAATCTTTGCTCCGTTTATATCTAAAAGCTTTGATGAAATAAATTTAAGGCCACTTGGTAATACTATGATGGTAAGCTTTGGAGTGTGAGCATAGATGGGATTGGGATTTCCTTTTGCAGGCATAGCTAGAGTAGATATTTCTTAAAATGTGCTGGAGACAACTGCACTAGGGACCCATTAATTGCTTTTTGCCAAAAGACAAGCTATTGCCTTAAATCGTGCCATATTGAGCATTATTTTTTAATAGAGACACATAAAGTAATCTTATTATTTGGAGGAGCATGATTTGAAGATTTACTATTGATAAAGAAAAAGACATATGAAGGATGCAGTAACATATATCTGGTATATATAAGTTGGTGTTCGGGGGGTTCCGTTCTAGAACATACATTATCTACTATATAAAATCTTATTTATTGGATCATGACAGTCAAATGACTACCTCTGATTTCATGAAAGATTGAAAAGAAACAAGTATCAAAAGTGGCATTCAGTTTTTGGGTTGTAAAATTATAGCCAAGTTGGTTGGATTTTTTTAACAGTTGTGAAATGGTTCAGAGGCATAACATCAATAAATTTGCAAGCTGAATTATTTTCAAACTCTTCTCAAATCAAACTAGCTATTTCTACAATCTTTAGCTTGCTTTTAAATTCAATCTATTGTAGCAATTACTAGGCTCTTTTATATTAATCTAGTTCCAGTTGTTCTAATTTCTGGTGTTAGATCGGTTTGCATTCTGCTCACTTGTGTGATACTAATATAAGTAAACTCTAATTAACCTCTGCATGTATTGAATGATCCTCTCTTAGTTGTTTCTTGGTGATGCAAACTACTTTTTTGGTATTATTTTCTTACAAAAATAGACTTCCTGTGATACTATTGGTATGATTTGGCTAATTTGTGTAATGCTGGCTCTCTCTTTCTCTGCGTGTGTGTACGTAACTACATACTTTATTGTGCTGTTACACAAGGTGTTTCTCTTTCTTTCAATGCCTCATAATTTGTCTTCTCCAACTGCAGAGGAGAACAAGTGTATATGCTGCGTACAATGGAAGAATTAATGCCCTCCATTGGTACTTCTATTCCTTCCCCAACAATTCTTTCTGTTGTTCTCTGCCAATCAGAATCTGCTTTTCAGAATGTTGGCAGTTTTTCCATTGATTCATCTTCCACATCTTCAATTGTTGATTCTTCGGCATCTTTAAATGTATTTGGAGGGATGGATATTGTTGCAATGACGTCATTGATCTCTATCTCTGATGATGGTAAAATTTGGAATTGGCTTATGACTTCTGAGAAGGCAAGAAATATCGGGTTGGGTTCCTTAAGTTTTAACAGTGCTGCTGTTGTTGGAGAAGGGTCCCTTATGGATCCACATTCTGGAAGAACTAGTAATTATTCTACTATATCCCAATCAAGTAACGTCAAAGACTCAGAGCATACTAACTCCACTAATGTATCGAAGGCTGGTATTATTGATTCCATATCTTCAACGAAGGTCAATTGTTGAACTCTTTTAGAATACTAATTCTTTCTATGTTGTTAAAATTTCACCCCCTTCTTCTTTTCGGTCATTATAGAACCAGAATATGCCAACCACATCTAATAAGTTCCATGTATATGATCATTTCATTTATCTTCTTATGCTTATATTATTACATTATGTTCTTTTGCATTGTTTTCTCTGTCATTAACTATGGTTCTCTAAGTAGAACATCTTAATTTGACAACTTAAAAGCTAGGTATTGTTCTTTGATATTGTTGCTTTTAAAATTTTTATGGATTAATTATGCTTTCCATGTAACCTTTATAGTTATGTATATATATTTATAGATTCCTTTGCTAATTTGGGTTTTTGGATGGGTGGAAGGAGGTCTTAGGTTTGTTCAAGTAAATATAATTTTAAATGCTTGTGCCTACAACTATTAATTAGCAAATGGAGAGCATATAGTATGATTTTCTACCTATCTATCGCCATTGCTTCCATCCTTCATAGATTGGGCATTTATCCTTCAAAATTCTTTCTCCATTCTTTTTTAATTGTACTGAGGCTTTTTCTTGACTAGATAAAGACAACATATGATATGTTTTTTATTGTATATGTTAAACTAAGAAATATAAACTAGTAAAAGTAAATACCTCCTTAGGAGTCAGCATGACTTATACTCTAAAAAATCTAAACTAACAAAACTAAATGCCCCTTTCAAATATAAAAAGTTTTAAATGCTAATTTTCGCAATGATGACCGAGTTAATAAAATATTTCAACTAGAGGGATCAATCTTTTAAATCAAGATTTCTAAAACAACTAATCAAAATATTCAAGTTAAAATCAATCACTTAACACTTAAAGCGAATTCAATCCACCTTCTGCAACAGTTTGTTAAGGTTGACAAATTCTTGACCGACTATAGCTCACAAAAAGCAAGTATATCCCTATATTCACAATCCAAGCAGTTGCACACCTGTAAGGATGTGGCTTGAGTCTTCTGTTTTCATAGTTTTGACCCCAAATGACACCACAAAATAACAATTACAATCAGAGCCATCTAATCAAGTGGTTTCCGCCAAATGAAAACATTATATTACGGTCACGACCGCAACCTGTATGTTTCTTAATGACTTTCTGTCATTTGAATTGTGAATCATAAGGGTACAATTGATCAACACAACATTCTATTAGCTAAGGTTGTGTCCCCTTTGAAAATTATCCTCCTTAGATCTATAAGGATCTCTTGGGCGATGCAATCCATGACTAATGACAAGATTCATTCTATCAGATTGGGTCGATTACCTCCTTTGACTAAGTAAATCAGGGACCGCAATGACCCAGGATGACGAAACCTTGGGATCTTGACTGGGTATTATCTTCATTTCCCCACCATCCACTTTAAGCTTTAAGTTATATTTTATAATTTAAAATATTATATGTCCGCTGCTATTATATGTTAAATAGTCAATTCTTAATGACTAGTCTTAATTGAAAGTGCTCTCCCGTTGTTAGGAGGGGTAATTAACCATCTATGGGAAACTACGAACCCCAAATAAAAAGAAGTTTTGCAAAATGAGAGTGAAATCTCTGGTAGTATCTTATCTGCATTTCAATCCGCCTTCTAAAAGATTGACCCTCCAAGTCTCTTTCCACAAAACATAAAAAATAAATGTAGAATCTCGGGGAGCGGTCAGATTCTTTGGAGCCTACACTCAGTGTGACTTTCTCTTAAATCTAAATCTTCTTTTTGGGTGAAAAGCTGTTTTTGCACTTTCTCTATCTAAGGTCCTTATGATGAGATTGTATTTGATAATTTTCTTTTGAGTTCAATTCTAATTGTATAAGGGGCTTGTATGCCAATATTTGATGGTTTTGAGTGAATTAAGGTTGAAATTAGTGGAGAGAGAGAGAGAGAGAGAGCTGTTGGGCAAATCTAAACTAGATTTTGTTGTGGTAATTATATCTCAGGAGCACATTTTAAAAATGAAAAGTAAATCCTAATATCTTAAACATTTGATCTGAATCATCTAAATCATCTAAAGTAAATCCTACTTTTTTAGAAAATATTTGATTGTTTACTGAAATACTCAAATCAGGTTTTGAGTTTTTTAATTTTTCTAAACCAAATTTTTTTCTCCAACCCAACTCCCCTCTCTAACTATTGCCTCTTAGAGTTTTTCTTTATATAGATGCCAAATTCCAATGCAGGCCAATGAGGGCGATCATTTGATGACCTTAATCTTGGATCAGATGATATATTAGTGACAGTTTTGTTATTGTTGAAGTTTGTTGTAGTTTGGGGTAGCGTTTAGTGCTTGATTTGGGAGGATGAGATTTCGACTGCTCATGCCATCGTTGCCCATGGTAACTACTTGCTTTGGAAATATTATGTTCGACTCTGTTGACGATTTGTTGAGCTTCAAGAAAATGATAGCCTGTTGGTGCTGCCATTGATCGGAGATCACGATAGTGATGAGAGAAGCAAGGATAAAGGTTGAAATGGTTGATAGGTATGAGAATATTTGCATTCAAATGGTCTTGAATTGATTGTTCTATTTGTGGATTTTGCATGAAAACAAGCTTTTAAATGGCCTCATTTTGATAATTATAGTTATTATAATTTTATCTAATTATTATTTGTTAGCCCATAGGTATGGATAAATTGAATGAGGCGGTAGAGGTGAGTTTATAGGTGTTGAAAATTGCTAGCATGGAAGTGGTAATGTTGAACTAGGTGAAGGGGATGTTCAAGCTTATTGATTTGAAATTGACAATAGGTGATTGAGATTGTCACAGAGGGGTTTTTTTAAAAAGTAGCAATGTGGAGAAAAAACCTAAATTTATTTATGAAAAAAGTACATGCATTGAAGTACCAATATAATGTTAGAATATAAACAAAATAAAATGGAAAACAAAAAATAAAGATGAACTCAAATATCGTACATGTATGTGCATTGTCATACACATTTATGCATGCAACTAAAAAAATAATTTCAAGTAAACTCAATATTGATTTTGACTTGGATTTGGATTGCTTTACTGAGTTAGAAGGGAAATTTTTCATTTTGAGCTAAGCAAAATTATGAGCCTCAACATAATAACCATGTGAAATAGTTTGATTGTTGTGTAGTCGTACCACAAGTTGTAGAAAAAAGCAGCTAACCTGAAGAAATCCTAGAATAAATAGGTAGATTTTAAAAGATAAAAGTAATTTTTTTAATTAGATGTAAACTGTTAAATTATGCAAAGTTGATATTTTCATTCATTCATGGGTTAAGAGGAGCGAATTTATGTGGTTGTACCTGAGCTTCCTTTTGGAGACTCGGGGCGGTAAAAAATTTAAAATTGGTCGATGATAAGTTGATGAGTCATTTACGAGGAATACCATTCAGATGGAAATGCCCTTTTCAAGGAACTTTCTTAATGTGTTATTGAGAAACAAAATGTTTGAAAAATCCTAAAAGGAAAGGAATAACCGAATCTATAGGTTATTTCATTACAAGTCAAATTAGAAATGAATAAATATCATTGAGGTTATCGAAGCTTTGAAATACATTTTATCAACATGGTGAATATCTTGTGTGATACATTTCAACCCTGCAACATGGCAAAGATATGAGAGGCACCTTACTATCAATTCTTTAAAATAAAGTGGATTTTTAAACCGGTGACAACAAACAATAAGTTTCGTATACTGAGGCTACGTTTTATAATTCTATGTTGCCGTACTCTTATATGGAATGAATAACTTCCAGGTTTTGTCTTAATGCCTTCGAATTTATAGTAGGGAGTGATGAACAGGGTAAGAATTTAGTTGTGCTTATCCGGTGTATAGCATAACTGTGCACAACAGGACTTTTGAAAAGTGAGACAAGCTGTTATAGGTACAGTTGTTGTAAGGTTTATCTGGGTTTCTTGTTTGATCTCACATTGTGTTGATACCGTCCATGTAATTGAATAAAACAAATAAGTTCTTTGTGATTCAATTAGTTAAAGCTCACAAATGTTTTGAAGTTGAGCCGAGGATTGGGACAGTAATTTTCTTGTATAATGTAAACGTGGGCTTAAAAAATAGAGAGCATAGAAATTTTAAAAGTTCTAAAGAAAACACAATCTTGTTTGTATTGGCGATGGCAAATGTTGGATTTATTGACCCTTTTTATTAGGTGAGAAGAAGATTTAAAGAAATACAAGTTTTTTTTATTTGCAGCAAATTAAGTTCGTTTAATCTTCATATTAATATGCGTAATGCAACTTTTCCGTTGATGGACACAATGCTAATCAAGAAAATTCTCCCATTCTATAAGTGCTATATGAATGGGCGTATTATTTGTCAAAGAAATAATTATCAAAGAGCTTTGTTTACAGACATTTTGATACTCCTTCAATTAAACATGTTCAGTTATTACAATTTGTTATCTACTTTTTACGGGTATCTAACTTTTATCATGCAGATTGGTTTGGTTGGTCAACTTCATCTTCTTTCATCTACTGTGACAACTCTATCCGTGCCTTCACCTTCTTTACTTGCCACTTTGGCTCGTAATTTCTCCACCTCAAAATCTCTTTAAATTATATTGATTCCATTTCCTGTTCTTTTGGAAGAGAAAAATCATTACATTCGCAACTGATTTTTTTTTCTTTTAATTTTTTTTGCATAAAGGAGGAGGAAACAGTCCCGCAGCAGCTGTTCCACTTGTTGCTTTAGGAACACAAAGTGGTATTATTGATGTCATTGATGTTTCAGCCAATGCAGTTGCTGCTAGTTTCTTTGCTCACAATGGCGTCATCAAGGGATTGAGATGGCTTGGGAATTCTCGCCTCGTGTCTTTCTCATTCAGCCAGGTAATCGTGTGTCTATAAATTGAGGAAAATGGTTTTCAATTGACACAAAGTTACAAGTAATTTTTCTGCATTTTCTGTTGTGCTCTTTCCTTTTACTCTAAACTTATAACTTATTTTTTCTTATTCAAAATACTTGTTAATGGTCAAATCGCAAACAAAAATTTCTTTGGAGTGGTACTTTACTTTCCCTGAATAGTTTTTAATTTCTAAGGACGGGTATTTGAAAACCCTAATTTTATTAAAAAAAATGAGTCCATGGATTTTCCCAAACAATACTTAATTTTCAAGGATTGACACTCACACCTTATGGAATGTAAATTTTAAAAATTGCCATATTGCACATTTCATTAAACCCTTACGAGCTTCAACTGTGTTGCATTGACGATCCACGGAGACGATGACGAATAACGAAATAAATAAATACAAAAGATATTTTTTCTAATTGTTTTTACAATTACAATTTACATAAGTGATAAAAGTAGGAAAAGAAAGGTTGGGATCGCGTAGGTGGCTCGGCTAGGCGGGTTTTGGTCTGGGTTTAGGTATTAGGCTCGGAGAGCTCGATTAAAAAAAAAAGAAGCGAAGCCTTCTTTTCAGAGAAAAGCAACAAAAAGCAGAGAGGCATAGGGAGATCGTGCGTGGCTTTGGCGGGAGCTTCGATAGGCTAGCTCGCTTGAATAGTGGAAGGTGGAGGGCTCAGGTGCGAGGCAGGGAGAAGCGGCTTTAGCATATGAGCTAGGGCAAAGCGGAGGAAGAGAAAGTTAGCGTGCACAAAGGAATAGAGCTCGGGTGCGACAATAAAGATAGGGACGATGCGACGAGCTTCAAGCTTCGGGCTAGGGCAAGTAAGGAGCAGTCAAAGGATTTCAGCGAGAGGGAACTGGCTCTAGCATGCGGGCTAGGGCAGAGAGGTCTTCGAATGAGTTTTGGTGGGATGAGGAGGCAACATCGTGGAAGTTGTGACACATGGCAGTGAAGGCTCTCGGTTGCAAGTACAATGGAAGGGATGCAGACGGAGGGGTGGAACGTGATTTCTATAACGGATGGTGCGCAGATGGTGCATTCTTCCTACGGGACAAAGGGGTTCAACAACTTCAGGCAAGCAAAGCGGCAGAGAGTTTGGGTGCAGGGATCAGTACGAATGAACCACGCTGGAAGAAGTGGAAGCTGAGGAAACAAAAGTGAGACATGTGAGTGAGGCCGAACACTTATTATTCAGTGTGTAATTGTTTTTGTCTTTGAGAATTGGTGTGGGGGGACAATTATTATTTACAACGCAGGCTTCAAGGGGCTGGGTCAGGTAAGGTTATAGAATTAGTTAATTAATTAATTTTATTAATGGTTTCAATTTAGTTAATTAATTTTATCAAGGGGCTGGGTCAGGGGAGGGATCGTCTGCTGTGGGAGGGACGAAGCAGCCCTGTGCACGTAATGAACTAGATGCCAGAATCGCCTGCGTGCATGAAGAAGCAGACACACCTGCTTGAGAAACGAAATAGGCAATGCGATTGCCTGCTGCGAGAGGAATGAAGCAAATGACAACGAGATATTCTGTGATTTTACGTTTGACGAGGCACAGGGTGCAAGAGACCTTGAATCAGCTTTAATTAGGTAAGTATGCAAAATTACCTTTTAATTTGATTAGGTGGTTGCGTATGCCCTCATGATGCGCAAATTGTGCTCTGGGTGTTCTCGAGCATATGCCCCATGAGCTTTGCACCCCCCTCGTGGGATTGGGGCGAGAGGGCTCTCGCCCTGGGATGCACTCTATTAACGCTTTTTTAAATAGAGGTTCCAGCTACTTGGACCGCCCTTTCTGCAATCCAACAGCTGTCCTAGGCTTTCCCAATCTTCCTAGCCACTGCTCATGCCCTTCCCATGCGTTGTCGTCTCCATACCCTTAACCCTTCTGCCATCTTCCAGCACAACTGTTTCACGTCAATGTCTGCAGCATGCTTGCTGCCTGGAACACGGAAAACCGTACTTTATTGTTTTCTACTTGCCGACCATCTCGTTTACCATCCCACCACCTTCCAAACCCTCACTAACCACCTCGACCACCCTAGATACAACACTAGTCGAGTGTAGTGTGTTGTCATTTCTATTTTCGTTTGTGTGATTGTATTTCCCTGTTTTAAATTCAAGAATATTATTTGATTTTTCTATTGTTGTTTGGTTTAACTCTAGTATTATTTGATATCAGAGCGAGCCAAAACTTAGTTCTATCTTATGGTTGTCGAATTAGCTCCTCTTCCTAAGTATTTTTCCTCTCCCTTTTCCATTGAGACCAACCGTACATACCTTTTCACCCCTCTAAACCTAAACCTTAGGCATGCCACCAAGGAGATAATTATCGAAAATTTGATTGAGAGGAAATGATACAATGCCGTTTATGAGAAATTTGCAAAGAAATGATAAGAACTTTTTTAGAAAGTTCTCCAACAACAGGGAATTATCGTATTCTAGAAGAGACAATACGAAATGGTCGCTCGTAGCCACAATGGCTATTCGTTAAATCGAAAGAATGCAGAATCATTACCGCAAAGATTTGACATGAAATATGAGAGAAGCCAAAATTTTGGAGTGCAAGTTTACTTAGCATATTTAGATAGCTACATAGATCCAAACAAATTTATCGAGTGTCTTTAGGCAGTGGAATGTGCATTTGAGTACAAGGATGTCCCACCGGATAAAATAGTAAAGCTAGCCGCCATCAATTTAAAGAAATGTGCATTGTTGTGGGGGGAAGATTTAAAGCACCTCTGCCTGTATGGGCGCACATGCAAAATCACTATATGTTCCAAGATGAATTGAGAGATCAGTGTAAGTACCGACCACTTCATTACATATAGGACTTGTTCTCAAGAGTTCATCACCCGTAGCAACAAGTTCCCTCGGTGGAGGAGCACACAATTGAGTTCGAGTTGCTTATATTGAAAATGTGGGCTAGTGAAATTCGATGAGAATACCATAGCTCAATATTTGAGGGAACTGAAATTATCTAGGCAATGTGGTGCATTTGTAGCCTTATTAGATATTACAAAATGTTCAGATCATAGCTTCGAAAGTGGAGAGACATCGCCGGGCGAATGCCACATCTTACGGATAAAGTTTAACCTCAGGATCAAACAACAAGAGTAAACCCATGAGAACTTCCAAGCCGACCTCGCCTATGGAGAAACTAGTTTAAAGTAGAGAACAGGTGAAGCCAACCAACACTCCCATATCCGTCCTAGCTAGAATGTGTTTCAATGCCGCTAATTTGAGCATATTGAATCGAATTGTCCAAATAGAAAAATGATTTTTTTCATTGAGCAGGGAGTAGTTGAAGAAATGCATAATGATATAGGAGATGATGAATACTTCCAAGTGGATTTTTCACTTTCAATTGATGAGGAAGTGACACTAATGATTCAAGTTGAGCCCATGAGAGAGACTCCTGATGGATCAATATTGTTTGCTCTAGAAGATAGTGAATCTGATCAGTTGATACCTGAAAAGAGACAACCCTTTTGAAAGAAATTGACAACATGATGACCAACATTTTATCTATTGGGTGGTTGCCCCTGAAAGTTTCTAACAGGCCAAAGATTTCATTCTAAAGTTAGTTTTCCGGATGAATTTGTTTATCGGATGCGCCCAACCGAGTACAAGGAGTTGCAGAAACGAATTACCGCCTTAATGGCTCGAGAGTTAATTCTTGGGAGTATATGATTATATGTAGGTCCATTTCAGGTTGTGCCAAAGGATGATTGATACTTTTTTTTATCATGATGTGCTTTGGAATGACAAAACCTACAGGATTGACTTATCAGGAAATTATAGTAACACCACTACCTTCAATGTGGCAGACTTGATGCCATATCATTAAAAGTTTTAAGCTTCAACAGATGAGGCCGAAGCTCCACCAACCTTGGTGAACTAATGCGGGAGTGGGGGTCTTGCGATCCCGTGAATGCGAGGGTCGACATTTGGGTCATGCACGCGGGGGCAAAACTGATCCTAAGAACTTTTTTTTTAAAATTTATTTCCGATTTCCAACACATTTACTTTTATCATTTTTTCTAGTCTTTTTCTATATATGAGTTGTATAAGGGTTATAATTCTCAGTTTTTTCTTGTGTTTGTTTAGAACAGTTGCAGGCTACTCCGTTTCTCCCTGCTGGTGATGTAACCAGGGGTCGAGTGGTGCTTCGGTTGTATCTCGTTGCCGAGGTGGTGTTCAACCTTCTCCAATTCCTTTGCATTCCTCCCACTTCGCTGCCATGCATTCCTTTTCTCTACAACCACCCCAACAACAACCCTTTTTCTGTTCATTCTTCAGTTCCTCGTTATTCAACCACCATCCTCGCTGCTGCAGCTCTGGGTCAGCCATTGTTATGCTTCCTGCAGTCCACTGCATCTCCAGTCGCTGCTGCTATCATTCGTACTCCTCACCCCGCCCTCGCCCCAAACAGCCGTTCCCAACTGTTTTGCTGCTGTTCCATCTCTCCAGGATCCTCCTCCCTGCAGCCTTGCGGCTACAGCCGCTCAGGCCTCCCCTACGCAACCTTGCTATTATCATTGCGTTTCCCAGCCTTCCCAGCCTCCGCTCCTTCCCTTCCCACATGCTGCCGCCTTTAAAACCTGCCTCCATACTCTTTACCCTTGCTGCCATCATCCAAGACAGCTCTTCCACTTCGATATCTCTGCGAGTCTGCTGTCCGGAATCCGGAAAACTATACTTTGTTGTTTTCTGCTTGCCGACCACCTCATCCACTATCCCGCCACCTTCCAATCCTCACCAACGACCTCGACTATTGTGGATCTACCCTAGTCACGCACCGTGTGTCTGTGTTGTTATTTTATTTTCATTTGTGTAATTGTATTTCCCTATTTTGAGTTCAGCAATAATATTTGATTTTCCTATTGCTGTTTGGGTTAACTCCGGTATCATTACTATTGTTCACATATGGTGGCTACAATGGGAACTACATTGTTACTGATGCACTTGAGAGCTGATATTCTTACTTGAGAAAGAATATAGCGATATCTTTTCTCTTGTTGAATCTAGATTGTTGTGAAATGTCGGTTATAGTTGATCAATTAAAACTAGCCAATCTAACATACCCTTCTATAGCGATTTTTGCGATATGCCAAATATTGGTATACACTTTTACCTGAATGATATTACTTAAATTTTGAGATTGATTAAGATGTATGGCCCAATTGAAAGCATGAATGAGAATAGCAGTGGGCATCTCCATGCTGGTCTGGTGCCTGTATTGCCGGCAGATCTAAAAAATAATGCTAAAATTATAGTTTAGAAGGATTTTGGCTATTTATTGGCTGAGTGGAAGACGTTATATCATATCATTCGGTCTACATCTATATTTGTTGGAGATGGAGTTTTCTCAAATGTATCAATGGTGTTGCATCGTGTCTAGTCAAATGGATTCAATCTGTCAGTTTTCCAATGCTGTTAATGCCAAACTTGCTGAATGCTTCTCTACAAAGCACTATGGGATTTTTCAGCAGCACATCTTGAAAAAAATTTCCGCAAAAAAATTATTATTTTGCTTTGAGTTTTTTGGAATGATATAAATGTTATGGAGGAAGTGTTTCCTGAAGCTACTCTTCCAGTTATTGTCTTGAGACAGCTATTATATTGAGCTAATATATGATGATTCGACTCTCTCATCTTGTATAAGAAATCTCAGAATTCATAGACTCAGCCTAAGATAAAAGAATGGTTAAAAAGAATCTACATAGAGATTGCATTAGATGCAACGAAAAGCAACTTTTTCCAGGTAGCATGGACCTTTAATGGAATTTAGTCAACCATTTGACTGTAATCCAAGGGACTTGCTTAGAGATTGGGTTCTAGAATGCCATGACCAGACACAGGAGATCAGAGTATTGAGGCGAGAATATACAATCAGACTAAAGATTAAATCTTAACAAGTAATTTACATTACAATAGCCACTTACAACCATTTTTTCTTTCCTTACATTCATATAGCTCTCAATATAAAAAAGAGCACCCAAACTTAAAAAAAAAAGGAAATTCATCATGAAGATGTTCACATATATCTTGAAACAATACAACTAGTATATAAAAGATATTTGAAAGAAAAGTACCTAAACAAATATATGGCAATTTTCGTCGTCTCCTCTGTTAGGGTTTTTCCTGATGGCGATTTCCGTCTCCTGCTTCTTTTATTCAGACATGCTCGAAGAAGAAGGGGCTCGTTCCTCATTGCCTCTGCTTCGACCTTTGATTACTGCGTTCGTCGTCTCTCAGCTTCAGTCTTTTCACATTTTCTGCTTCATTTGCTTCGACGCCGAGCTTGATGCAAAAATAATTTCGTCGTCTTCCACATTACTCAGCTTCCGTCGTGTCGCATCTTCGCGTCTTCACTTCGTCTGCTTTGACCTTTGTCTACCGCTTTCGTCGTCTCTTAGCTTTTGTTGTTTCACGTCTTCTGATTCGTTTGCTTTGACCCCCAACTTGAAGAAGAAGGGGTTCGCTCTTCGATTTCATCTGCTTCATTCCTTCATCGTGCTACTGTTTCCCTAAGCTCGACTGCCTTCGCCAGGGTTTAGGGTTACCCTTGCGGGTGTTCACGCCTCAAGTACTCCTAAATCGTGTTTGGTCCCGTCTTCTTATGCGCTGCTGGAGGGCGACAAGTTCTGTTACCTCAAGAAAACTGGTATGAAGAATGAGAAGCCAACCTTCTTCTTTATTGAAGCTGAATGTTATCAGCTTGCTTCCTCATGTCGTCTGAATTTGGTCAGGAAATTCCTTTATGACAATCTCAAAATAGAGCTAATTCTTAAGGAATTTGAGTTTATGCACCTTGTTGGGAAGTAAAAAATTGAACTTTTAGATAAACAACATATTCTTATTCAAATTAAAAATGAAGAGAATTACATATGCTTATTTGCTAGAATACTAATTTGGATGATTGATGACAAAACAATGAAAATTTTGAAATTGACTGTGGATTTTGACCAACAGACGAAACCACCGACCATATCGGTCTAGATTCACCTTCCAGATCTGAAATTTCATTATTTTGCTCAAGTAGTGTTGTACTCTATTGCTTTAGTCTATGGTAAGCTACTTAAAACGAATATTCTTTCTTTTAATCTTTTACGTCCTTCAGAAGCCAGAGTGCTTGTTGAAAGGACATCACATTAATCGCTCATGAGGAAATTTGGTTAGACTCACAACACCAAGGATATTATCAAAAAGTAGTTATTGATCATTTTCCTATGTAATGCTCTCACTATCGTATACTCGGTCACTCCAATTCGCAATGCACCATCTACACCCCCATCTAAAACCAAAAAAACAAAATGCTCAGCCAGATTTAGAGATCCCCCCTCCTCCTAATCCTCTTTTTCATCATAAGGATACCCCCTACTCACACTGTGGTAACCGTATCATCTAGTGCACGGGCCGACATTGTTGTAGGTTCCACTACCCCTTGGGCAATCTTTCAACTACTCAGCCTCCACATAATGCTCAAGATGTAGGCCCTCAGTTTTTGTATGTGTGTGTATATATATATATATATATATATATATATATATGTATGTATGTATATGTCATATGTGTAAATTACATTAACTCAAAATAAAGAGAAGTAATATGCATACCTGTTATCATGTTTAAGCTTTAAAGAAATTATAGGCCTGGGTTTTTCATTTCAAAAGTAATATGATCATAACATTTCTAAATGGATAAATCTAAATTTCACAATTATATAATTTATCTTGTCATTAGGAGTTTGCCACAACTTATATTTTGTGCTAATTTTTCTGTTTCATGACCACGATTGAAAACCTTACTCGCCTCAATTTAATACTTTCTTGATTGGCACGACAAAGCATAGCTCATGTTTATAATTTTCTCAGATGAAAAAGTGCTACTATTATTTGAGCCGAAAATATAAAATTATCTAACTACAGGTATATTAATGTAGGTATATAAATCATTGTAATTATTTATAATCATGATTTGATAGAAGTAAATCATTTCATGTATAAAAAGGAAAAAAAAATCATAATTATATCGATTAAAAGCTATATATCTAAGGAAAATGAAACAATATTTCAATTTAGAAATGTAAATCGTTAATGTATAAAAATGAACAAAAGTCATAATTATATCAATTAAATGCTATATATATACACGGTAAATGAAACAATATTTCAATTTAGAAATATAATTATTCACCTTAATTTCTTCAATTTAATGCCTCAATTTCTATATCAATACATTCTTAATCAACTCCGGTAAAGCAATCATAATAATCAAGTATAGAACGATGCAAACTAAAATCAGTTGAATTTCCTGATACCTTTGCACATTTAACATTTATCATAATTTGATATCTTACTTGTTATGTACAACTTATTCTCATTTTATTTAAATTGCCAAAAAATCTTTATAAGTATTTTGTTATGTTGTTAAAGGGAGATCATTCCTTAAACTTGATTTTACTAGCTTGTATGAATAACTTCATGTAATATATTTCAAAATCCTTTATTCCTTGTTTAAATCCTTATATAAATTTTATCTTTAGAGTATGAAAAGTACTCCATTTATTATAATTAGTTCAAATAGAAAATTTATTTCAAAACATAAAAAGATGATTATTAGTTTAAATTTTTTGCATTATTGATTAATAGATGGAGTGGTGACACACAAATTTTGGGTGTGTTTGTTTCGATGTAGTTGTAGAATAAACTGGTTGCAGAAGCTGCAGTTGAAAAACTTCTATTCAAAAGCTAGTGTTTTAGAAGTACTTGGTCTGTTTGAAAAACACAGTTCTGAAAGTGCTGCTTGTTGACATAACGACTTTAATGCCTCTAATTATATAAACACAGTTCAGTTTAAATTGTTTGAAAAACACGGTTCTGAAAGTGCTTCCAACGAAACAAATTCTTTGATAATTTATCAAGTTGTTTTCACTCAGACTGACATAATAGAGTAAATAGACGTGGACATTAACTGGATCATAAGAAATCATCAAATTATGCCTTCCAACAACAACACAATCTCAAGAAATTGTGATAGATCAAATGGTTCAAAAAAATAGGTTTGCTTACAAAATAGAAACCTAATGCAATACAGTTTGTTCTCCAGAATACAACTACATAATCAAAACAGATACAATGCTAACAACAAATAAAGCAATACTACAATCACAAAATGGAACAGAAGTAAAGTCTTCACAAGGAACTTCAAGTCTCTAACATCATTTTTTACTGTATCTTAAACTTCATATTTCCCTTCGTTAGCTCGCTTCTGTAGTGCATCTCCCATTTCATCAATCCACGGGAAAAAATTGCAATCTCTATTAAATTCTTTGGACATTTGTAAAGTTTTCGTCATATGTTGTCCCCTTTCTGAGCGGTGAAAATGACACAATAATTCGCAATCACAGAAAATCGATCCATGTTTGGTCCTCTTTGCACTTGTTCAATTGTTTGAGCTCATTTTTGATAGTACAATCCTGCAAAATAATGATTAACACAAAAATAATGAATTTCGTTGCATATACAAAAAAGAAGCCATAAGAGTCATCATAACCGAAAGGGAACAATCATTATATAGTAAAATGATGCACTTAAATGAAGTAAAATATTTTGCAAAAAACTCATATCAGTGATAACTAGCAATTTTGATTCATTTTACAAATCAAAGAAAGAACTAACAGCTCAGGATTCAAGGATGAAGTCATAAAGTTCACTTTACTGAAAACACCTTACTGAAACTGTGAAACAACTCGAGCATATGCTCAAGCTCAAGTAGAGAAATTAGTCAAATTCAGCCAAGAGAGACTGCAATGTATGCTCCCAATCACAATCAGAATCTAAGTATAAAGAAAAACTCCCACCATTCTATAGGATCCACGGTCTGCATACCATCCCTTCTGAAACAATGGATAACTCTTAAGAAACAAGTTAATGATCCCAAAATTAGAAGGAACTGCACTTCAGATAACCGAGTATCCCATTTAAGGTCATAGATGGCCTTTCCACTAAACGGCATACCCATAGATTACTGAGTAACAATTGAAAAGACACAGGAGGGACTACATAAATCTGAATGTGCAGGATCTACTAAATCATATTTAAGTTAAATTCTAGCTAGCAGCAAAACAGCCCCTAATATTACTTCAGTATATACTGAACACATTCAAAAAATTATATTGAAATTGGGAATATGCTAGTCATTCATGACTTTGAAGCTTGCATTTACAGATGAAACATTCAAATTAGCAGATATATGCATTACGAAATTAAATGTAGAACAAATTTTGCAGAAACCGCTTATATGCTTTATATGCATCATATGAAATGGCCTAAACATAATTCAGATTTTCCCAGATATATGCATTACGAAACAACCAATGTTGTTCAAACTTGCTGATACCATTTATGACCGCTCATATGCTTGCAAATACATATTTTCCGAAAGACATAAGCATTACAGGTCTTGCCAACAAATCTGCAGGGTATAAAAGGTTAAAATTTAGGTGTTATATGAGTAAAACATTGTAATTGCTCTAAAAACCATTCCAGTTCTTGCCAAAAAATCTGCAGGATATAAAATAGGCTATGCATCAGCATAGGCCTCACATTTGTTCCCAACTGCCATCTTAACTGATCCTTAACAGGATAGAGAAGAAAGCATTGCAATCCTTGCATTATAAAGCATTTCAGGTCTTGCCTACAACTTACACAATTAAATAAAACAAATTTGTAGAGTTCTTGTTATCTGCTTGTAGACCTTCCAAGAAGTATAAATTTGTACATGTGACAACAAGAATATAAATTTCTAAGTACATTTCTGGTGATGAGATATTCGGGAAGGAGAAAAGGCAGAAAATATGTGACAACTATGCTAATCAAGCAACTCAGAGTAGAGCATGTAAATGTTAAAAGTCATGCACATAAATAGCATAATTCCACATAAAAAAAATAAAAATTAGGCTGCTTTGATCAACCAACATGAATAAAAAATTGATATCATCGGATCAAAAAGTGTTCTCTATTATTTTATTAAAACATTGGAGGAATTAGTATATTAAACATAACTTTTGTTCATGAATGGCATAATTTAAATATTCTAGATTGCAATAGAAATTAGGATCCCACAAATTATACGAACAAAGCATGGATATCTCAATCACCATGATTAGTTATGATTTATCAACCATGATGAACCTATTAATCACCTATTTATTTCGCAACAGCCATCAGACAGGCAATTGAATCCAAACAATTACAGGGATTATATTCTAAGGTTGAAAATACTTGGCTTAAATTTTAATTAAGAAATGACAGTAAATGCCCTTTATAGAAAATGAATGTTACCAATGAACAGGATTAGGCGATATCCATGTAAATGCCCTTTATAGAAAAGTATTTACTTGTGAATACGACCAAATGATCTACCAACCATATAAAGGAATGGGCGGTATCTATGTAAAACAATAACAAAAAGTATCTACTTATGTAAATATATAGGATTGGGTTGGGCGGTATCTATGTAAATGCTCTTTATTGAAAATGAATGCTATCAAATTCTGTTCTATTCTCGCCATCTCAACTTGCAGGTTGATGGGGATCATACAAATTGTCTGAAGAAAAACAAAGCTCATGACATAGATGTGAGCTCCGTGCAGTTGAATCCGAAGGTAATTAAAAAAGAAGGAAGATTTACATATAAGCCTCACGATTCTTATGTATTTACATATCCAACACCTAAATTTTGATGTTTACAAAGAAAATTGGCAAACATGCTCTCAAAATTTATCCCAACTTGAAGAAACGGGAGGCGAGACGAATGGGAGCGGGGCTATCTCACGGAGGCGGAGACGGGAGCGCGAATGTAGAATGGCTCGCTGTGATTGTTGCGGTCCTTCACGCGGAGTCGAAGAGGCCAAATTGAATGGAGGAGAAGAGTCTAGATCGCAAATCTAGGGGGCTGTGGCTTTTCTTGTTCGCGGCCAACTAGGGCATGGGAGGGGAATGCGAGAACTTTTAACTCACGTATGTGGGACACAACAACAGATTCGCGGTTGTGAATAATGAAGTGCCCGCACTTCGGTTCGAAACCGCGATTGCAAACCACTTGAATCAAAAAACACAAAAAGCCGATTCAGTTCAGAAGCCGGTTTGGAAAGTGGAAACAAACACACTCATAGGGTTCGTTTGGGGCAGCTGTGTTGTGGCAGTGCGATGTCGTACCAATGTTTTTTTTGTTTGGCAAAACTTTGTTTTACTTGTTCTTTCAAAAAACTACAACTGAAAGCTGTGTTTTGCTACCATACTTGCTAAGTACGGTGGTTGCTAGAAAGCCACGGTTTGACTTTTTTCAAAATTTTTTTTTGTATTAGCCACCGCAACTTTTGAACAACTTCTTCTGCAGCAGTTTCATAGCTTCTTTTTCAAACAACAACAACTTTCCCAAGCGGATCCTTTCTAATCACTGTGTTAAATTTAGGGGTGTAAACGAACCGAACACGAACGGACAGAGCTTGTGTTCGTGTTTGATTCGTTTGAAATTTAGTTTGTTTGAAATAAGCTCGTGTTCGAAATTGTTCGTGAAGCCACTGTTCGTGTTCGTTTTTTAACGAACGAGCCGAACACGAGTCGAACACGAGCTGTTCTCGAACGATGAGCCTGTTTGACATCTCTAATATTAATATATATAAATAATATATTATATTAATTATATAATTTATCTTATATATATATATTAGTATATTATTAATCTAGTATATTAATAATTTTTATTATTTATTTATTATATATTATAATTTATAAAATTTAATTTTTTAAAATACCATATATATATGTATATATATATATATATAATTATTTTAAATTATTTTATATTTCGAACAATAACGATTCGAACACGAACCAACGCATTACTGTTCGTGTTTGGTTCGTTTAACTAACCGAACGAAAAAAAAATTGTTCATGTTCGTCTCGTTTATTTATCGAACGAATCGAACACGAACTCATTGACGAACCGAACACGAACTGTTTGCGAACAACGAGCTTTTTTGACAGCCCTAGTGTTAATCATGAATATATGATTGAACATATACATTTGAACATGAAGTTTTTATAGATTTACCATATCTTAAGTTGTGATAGGCTTATGTATATACTATCTTACAGTATTTTTTGGTTTTGCATCTATTATCAGTAATTTTTAATATAATTTTCTGACCTCTATATTTTAAACTTTCTAAAGAAACCATTGAAGTTAAAATGCATTAAATTGTTTAAAGGAAAAAAAATATAATTAGAAATGTCCCGATACATGTAATTTTTAAACCTATAATTTAATTACATTGATCCTACCAATATATTGAAAACAGTGTTTTGTGTTAAACCTCCTTTGAAACCTTACCCTAGGGTTTTGTTTTCATAGAGTTTAGCATTAAATGCAAGTTGAAATGAGATTTTCTTCATCCATGGTTAATATTCCATGCTGATTTCCTTTTGAACTCTAGCACTAATTTCAAATCAAATTACTTTTTGGCAGGATAAAATGAAACTTAGATTAAATCAAATTACTTTTTGGCAGGATAAAATGAAACTTAGATTAAGCTTAAGTTTACATCAGCAAGCTGGATAGAAGAAAGAAAATAAATTAGTTTTCAACTCCTCTAGCTTGCTTGACCACAAGGCTTGCTTGCAATCTTTTCGATGCAGTCACCTAGTTTTGTCCCTTTGCTTGCTCGCTCTCTTTCTCCCAATTTCTATTCGTTCTTCTTGACTCCCACTTCTCTCTCTCTCTCTCTCATGTGTGCTTATAGGTCTCTATTTCTATTGGTGAAAATTTGAATTGATGGTAACATCTACATCATTGTCATTATGAGAGAGCTGCCATATGTGTCATACCTACGTTTATAAATACAAAATGTTGTAACCAAATCTTTTTTATTAATCACCATATTTGACCCAAAGCTGTGAAATTTGTTAAGCAAGAGATATTACAACTGATTTGGTGGAGGAATGAGAAAGTTGATACAATGTAAAAGGGATTTGGGATATTACCTATTCTAGTTGGCATTGTTTCGGTAATAAGTGCATAGCTTGTGTGTTTCAAATATCTAAGAGTCATTCAAGAAGTGTCGAGAATTTTTTTTTTGGAAAATATTAACTGTGAGTCTCCAAATGCTGGAATTTTCTGGTCAGCTATGTCCTAATGCTCAAGTGGTTGTGATACTATCTCACAAGATATGATAATTCTCTGATGTTCCGGGCTCACATCTTTCAACTAATAAAGTTTCTTTTCATTGCCTTTATATCTTTAAATATGGATATATGCATTTTCCTCCTACAAATTTCTTGATTTATTGCTCACTTGTCAACTAGTACCTACTGGCACTTGCATGGTACTGCGGGCATGATTATGTTCAATATGTATATTCTATTTGTTGCTCCTGATTTGTATCTTGAATCCAGGCAAATGACAGAACAGGTGGTTATGTTAATAAACTGGTTGTTACTTGCCTTAGGAGTGGACTTAATCGTGCATTTCGAGTCCACCATAAGCCAGAGCGTGCTCCTATAAGGGCTTTGAAGGCTTCTTCATCGGGAAGGTTGGCATTTGTGCTTGGTGATTTGTGTTTTAGCCTTAATATTTCTATTTATGTTTTGATTGTTTTTTTTTTATCTACATATCAATTAACTTCACCTTTACGACGGTGTATTTGTTTTTCTGTATGCTAAGCATGAATCAAAAGCCTCTTGTATGAATACTGTGCATTTTAGTTTTACAAAATTTGTTTTGGTGCTTGTTATGATAAAATCAAAGGGATGAAAATCTCTTTCTAGTTAGGCAGCCCTATAACCTTAGCTTTTAATAGAAAAAAAATGTCATGAAATAAATGAGTTTTCCTTAAAAAAATTGTCAACACCATTATTTATTTTGGCATTATGTAACATAAGCTCAGGTTATTTGTTTGGTTGAAATTCTTTGTCGGATATTTAATCAAAGTGCTTCCAACTTGTGATTTTCTCCCTTGAATAATTCAATGTTTCTCAAATTGTTTTTGTCCTTATTGGTAATCATTGATGTCACTGCAAAAAAAAAAGTGATATGCCTTTAATGATTCTGTTTATATGGATTTAACATGATTGAACTTAATTATTTAGTTTCGATTACTTTTAAGGCATGTCTGAAATTTCTCCTATCAGTTGTTGTTTTTGGGGATTAAGCTGATTGGCTTACTATTTGAATGATTTTTAAGGTAGATTTTTGTTTGATCTTTTGTATTTAAAATGCAAAAAAACATTCTTCTTTTATAGATCACATGCTGCAAAAAAAATTC
This sequence comes from Phalaenopsis aphrodite, assembly GCA_003013225.1. Taxonomy (NCBI): domain Eukaryota; kingdom Viridiplantae; phylum Streptophyta; class Magnoliopsida; order Asparagales; family Orchidaceae; genus Phalaenopsis; species Phalaenopsis aphrodite. The sequence goes on from NEWO01000075.1 coordinate 27,285, forward strand.
AAGTTGGTTATTTCCAAGATTCTTTAACTCTTGTTTTTTTAATCAATCTTGAAGATCTTTATTATTCCTTCTATCTCTAATTATTCTTGGATTGTTTGATTTCTATTATAATCAACCTTTTTTGTGAGAGTTTTGACGAGGAGAGCTGAATTCTTATCCATTGAGATATTGTTTGCTTTGGTCTATTGAACTCATAGTTTTGTCCCAATGGTGTAACTTTCAAGGAGGTCACCTATCTCGAGAGTGCTCCCAATTGAACACACTTAATTTTGAATTTTTGATAAGATTTCAATTGTTACACTAAAAGGGGCCTAGATGTTTAAGACTTTAGCTTCATTTTACTTGGGAAATTTCACAATCTAGATATATAGGATTCATGAGGTGGTCCTTGTTGATTGAAATGTTGGCTCTCACATTGTAGCACTTTGTCCCATTTATGTTCAAGGGATGGTTTCACGGCGTTTCATTTTTTTTTTTTTTGCATATCACTTAGTTCCCATCTTTAGGTTTGTGTCTTGTTCTAATACAATTTTTAATGGCCTGAACTCTTAGCCATCGAGATATTGTCCGCTTTGGCTTAATGGCCTCACTGTTTTGTCTCATTGATGTAATATCCCAACAGGTCACTTATCTTGATAGTGCTCTTCAATGAACACACATAATTTTTGGTTTTTTGATGAAATTCCAACTGTTACATAAAAAAGCGCAACTGTTACATAAAAAAGCGCCTCAATATTTAAGCGTTCACAAGAAACAAGATAAAAAGCTAGAGATATATGAGGGATGTAGTACATTTTGGGTAGTGTTAAGATACAACTTAAGATAGGATACACAATGAGTACACCTAAAAACATCACAATTCATAGGTTGCGATCTTTTAACTAGCAAAGATGATTCACTTTAATATAAAAATATTAAATAGTTTTAGTCCTAAACAATAATTTAGTAGTCAGTAAATCTGAAATTCCACAAAAAAATGTGAACTAATTTTAAATTTTAGCAACAATTAATATTTATTGTACAAAATTGAATTTGACACAAATTACATTGGGCAAATTTGCAATCATGCACACATAATTTTCACTAATCAAATTGATACAATGATATACGATATAAATAATCTAATAGAAGATCCATACCTCATTTTAGTATAAGAGACTCACACAAGTAACCGTCAATACTTCTATAGCATTTGAAGAATCCACATTCAATATCCCTCACAAGTATTGGTAGAAATCATGAAATTTTATTGATTCTTTGCATGAATATTACCATCAAGGTATATAGCTCATGAAGGACCCATAAAAAAGGATATTCATAGAATCCCCTTAGATTTAGTTATAAATAAATAAGTTTTGATTCTCCCACATCAATTCTAATAGTTTTTTAATTATTTCTAGGCAAAAGAACTTTTGCTTTTCCTAGAACAGTAAAAAAAAAACACATGTGCATAGCGCCTTTCAAAGGAATGAATGAATAAAAGTTGTATTAGAAAAGTGCTGCTTCATTTGATATTTTCTTTAGAAAATTAAAGTTGTTAAAAGATACTTAGGTAAAATGTTGATTGTTACAATCACAGGTGAACGTGGCCTCAAGACGTTGATTCTTGTGGTTCCATGGTCGTAGTTGGAATATATAGATTTCCATACTCACAAGGAAAATAGGGGCCACGAAAGAAATCTAAAAATCCTCTGAAGCTATTGTATCATGAATTTTTATAAACCTGGTAATTAGATCACATATCAAACGTTCCACATCAATTTGTCTGATTTGAATAAAAATGGCTCTATCAAATTGAACATTTGTTATTTATTATGTAAGTTTTCACATAATTGCCGAGCTTCTTGCTAAATAATCCATGATTCCTTATAACTATTCATTTCATGCCAGGAAGCTATTGTATCATGAATTTTTATAAACCTGGTAATTAGATCACATATCAAAGGTTTCACATTAATTTGTCTGATTTGAATAAAAATGGCTATATCAAATTGAACATTTGCTATTCATTATGTAAGTTTTCACATAATTGCTTGCTAAATAATACATGATTCCTTATAACTATTCATTTCATCTCAGGGAACAATATATCTGAGATATCCACCATCATTCCTGGACGAAATCATTACATTAAGATAACTTGTGGAATTAATGGAGCATATCTAATGTGTAAGGTGCATGATTTGAATTTGTAAGATGTTGAAAAGAGAAGAATACACAATATTACTGGTAAGTTCATAAAAAAAGGTCAAGTTAGATTTATTAAAGGCCGAAAAACGTCTAGAACTTCCTAAAACTTTCAATTCATTAATATTTATTTGATATGTGGTATGATTTTATTTGACCATTTTCCTTGTAGGTAATTTCTTAAAGGTTCATGTAAAAAGCTCTTCAGGATTTAGATGCATCATTATTTTATATTTTTTTTTTGAATGGCTTGTGTTTCCTTTTCACTGAATTATATACTTGGAAATATTGTTATCCATGCTTAGTTTTTCTCAAATTTTTTCATGCTAATCACACAATAGATCGTTAAAATGATATTAAACAAATAATAATAATAATAACAATAATAATAATAATACTAACATATTAATGTGTCTAAGGGGATACTAATAATAATTTATAATCTAGTCCTACATGATGAGAAGATTAAAAAAAAATGCAAGTTATAAAAATATGAATTGTCTATATAGACACACAAAATCTATGGCGTACAATATACCCCAAAAGATTTTTTTGTGGACCTCCCCCTCCTCTCCCCCCTCCCCAAGGCACATTTCAGATGATTTGTTTTGAGATCAAATTTTCTTATTCTTTCAAAGACAATCTTCAAATCATCCAAATGATTTTGACGATCTTTACTCTTGATGACAAGATCATCAAGATGGCACTCTACATTCTGATGGATCAGGTTAATCAAATATTATAGTCATAGCTCTTGTTATGTTACTCCCGTATGCTTTAAACCAAGCAACATGATTGAAAAAATAGATGCCAATCGATGTCCGGAATAACATATGATTTTCATCATCATGTGTCATTTTGATCTAATTATATCTTGATGATCCGTCCATGAAGGAGAATATATCATGATTTGAAGTGTTGTCCCCGAGCAATTCTATTATAGGGAGCCAAAAGTCATCTTTTGGACACGCCTTATTAAGATCTCGAAAATCAATGCAGATGCAAATATGACCATTTTTCTTTTTGATAGGCACATTGTTGCTTATCCGGCAACATTCTTCTATTCTCATATAAAGTCTGTTCAATAATCTTCTTCGTTTCAACAATCACATTTTCTTTAATTTCAAGTCTCATTCTCGGTGTAGCTTGTTTGCTAGGTGTTGCATCTGGGTTGATGGCTGGCTTATGAATTGCTACATCAGAGGATAAGCCAAACATTTCAGAATATGACCAAACAAAGCAGTCCTTGAATTCATAGAGTAAGGTCTTTCTCTCTTCAATTTTATTCTTAGGCAGAAGTGCACTAATGAAGTTGGGCAAGGTTCTTTTTCTATTTCGAAGTTAATTCTTTTCAACTCATCCATGGTAATTGTTTGCCCACCATCTTCAATTTCTTCTAGAGCAGCTTGACATCTACATCCTGATCACTTGTAGAGTTGAATGCATATGATTTTCTTCATCTTGAAGATCGATCTCATTTTTGGTTATTGTATAACAAACTGCCTTTCCATAATTCTTTCGTTGAATAAATCTAAGACCTTAAATTGTGCATATGTTATCATCACTTGATGCTCGTGGGACTTTTGAATTCCAAATCTTCTCGAAGTATTTAGCTTGTTCTCTTGTAACCCCAACTTAACCCAAATGATTGATGTCAAAGTACGACCACATTTGGACTTTCAAGCTCATCAAATTTATCCAACCAACATTCTTCTCTTCTCATATAAAGTTTGTTCAATAATCTTCTTGGTTTCAGTAGTCACCTTTTCTTTAATTACAAGTCTCTTTCTCCGTTACCTTGTTTTCTAGGTGTTGCATCTGGGTTGATGGCTAGCTTGTGAATTTCTACATCAGAGGATAAGCCAGACATTTTAGAATATGACCAAACAAAGCAGTCCTTGAATTCACAGAGTAAGGTTTTTATCTCTTCAATTTTATCCTTAGGCAGAAGTGCACTGATGAAGTTGGTTATTGTATAACAAACTTCATCTTCAAGATCAATCTCATTTTTTATTATTGTATAACAAACTGCCTTTTTAGAATTCTTTTGTTGAATAAATCTAAGCTCTTAATAAGGCGTGTCCAAAATAACAAATATGTTATCTTTGATTTTTCATCTTGTTTTGTATTTTTTCCGCTTTTTAAAGTTATTTTACAATCTTGGAGGTTGACCTTGTACTTTTAGGAGTCTGTGAAGACTTCGATTCTTTCGGCATAAAATACTTTACATCTTCATATATTGTAGCTTCATAAACGAAAAATAGTTGAATGTTACCAACTATCATGATTTGTTCTCCATCATTTAGATACCTGATGCACTGATGTATAGTAGTATAGTAGATAGAATGATCCCGTATTTATGAATCCACGACCGACCAAGAAGAGCTTTAAATAAAGTATCACTATTAATTCTATGAAACTTAGCGTCCATATATTGTTTCTTAAATTTGAGTGGAAGAACTAATGCTCCAAAAGCCTTCTGACATTTTTCATTGAAACCATGAATCATTAAATTTTTTTAACCCAAATGATTAATGTCAAAGTACAACGACATTTGGACTTTCAAGCTCATCAAATTTACTGCAGAGACTGGATCAATCAAGATTCTATCTATCTTCATACCATCACAATATGCTTAATTGAATAGTGGACGATTGTTCTCTGATGCCCCAAGCAAGAGATTTTCATTAGAGAATGTAATCATCGGAATATCTTGGGCTTGTAAAACATCTGTTAAACATCTTTTATCAAAATATGATTCATATTTTTTCGGCTATTTAAGAACATCAATCAAAATTTCTCAAAGCTCTTTTGACATCAATGAGCGTAGTACTTACTAAGCCGTGTAGGGATCTTTATCAGATGCGATAAATTGCTATAGTCGATGGGTCAACTTGAAGTTGATTTTTTCTTGAAGTCTTTAAGAAGAACAATTCATTAACCACAATTTTTTTTTCTTTATCTTTATTTGATGGGTCATTTTTTGTGATAAAAGTAATATCATACTATTTCTCAATTGAACCTCAACTACCTCGTCTGATTCAAAACTTTCTAATGAAGTACTTTCTATAGAAGTTTGTTTTGTCATTCCTCTCTTAGTCTATGAGAAGGGCTTATTTTATCGGAAAAAAACACTAATCTTGTAAATTATCATCTGATTGCAAGACTGTATGGCAGGATTCAAGCACCACAGAGGTTTGAGACAAATTTTTGAAAATCTCCAATATCATTGATATGACTTGACAAGTTTACACGGCAAGTGTTTCATCTCATCATCTTCATTTAAATTAATAATATGGAGTTCCTGCTTGAACTTTGTAAATCTAACATGTTTTTTTGCAGGTTGATACTCCTCCAAATTAATAATAATCTTTTAGGTCACAGTCCTATTCTCAGTTTTCTTTTCTTTGGTTGATTTCTTGGATTTCTTTGACAAACCTTGCATAGATCCTAATTTATGTCAAGATGAGCAAACATGATTTGACTGCTTTTAAGTTGACAAAAAAATAGTTGTGCCCGACATCAGTTTTTCTCTTAACTCGTGCTCTGGTTCTAGAGGAGATTTACACTTAACATTAGGGATGCCTTTTAGCTGCTTTAGCATCTTCATAGTTTTTTTTGAGACCATAGTCTTCCAATTTTCATATATAGTTGGACTACTTTTTATATATTTTCTAGTTGATGATACAGAAGAGAATATAACTTTTTTTATTAACTATCCTTTTGGGCGAATTAGAAATTGTCAGACTATTTAAATTTTTTCATTTTTGTATTTTCTTTTGAGTCAATCTTCAAAGTCATTACAATATTCAACGTCATTACAATCTTCAATAGGATAACTAACTACCTGGTGATATGGGTAGGAATTTGGATTGCTCGTTTGATCTGAATCTTCAGGCCTTTTGCATTCTAGCAATTCAAGACCAGCTTTGAGAGCTTGACGAAATAATTTTGCTACACTATCTCTTTTAAGCAAATATTCTTCATTCACTTTTCTTTAAGAGATGGGTATACTCGTTTTTTAGCATTTGCCCTTTGGTTCGGACGCTTCCCTTTATGAAAAGTTCTTGGCTTATTATTTCCTCCCACAACTAATTTTGGCTAGTGATTGGACTTGATCGATTGCTTTTTTCTTTCACTCTTAAGCTGACTGTTTTCTCTTAGCAATAATACAAGTTATCCATTTTCCTTTATCAAAATTAAAATAAGTGATATGGGCTTCACTTATTCTAAAATCTACAAACCTGCTTCTTTTTGCCTTGTTAAAATAGCTTTCAGACATTATAAAGTTCAGTTTCTTCAATCTGACAATCCTATGGAATAGTTCTTGGAATGTGATGATAGAAGTCAGGTACAAATAGGTTTTTATCTTATCATCGATGTTGCCCTTTATTATTTTGATCGCATGCTCCTCTTTTAACTATTATTTGCATTTCATGCTTAGGTTACACCAATGAGTGATATACTTTATCATCGGCTCTCCCTTCTTTGTTTTCTTTAGAGCGAGATTAGTAATAGTTGTCTTCTCTGTAGCATTGACAAATCTCTTAATAAATATTGTTTCATGTTGTGAATGTTTACAAAATTGTTGGGCAACTCAGCAAACATTCCAAAGCAGTTCCTGTTAGACCACTAATCAATTGACGGAATATAAATACATTTGTGCCCCCATTGCTATCACATGATACTTTGAATTGTACCAGATGTTTCTTGGAATTACGATTACCATTGAAATAGTAAACTTCTATATTAAATAACCCTTTTGGATATGAGATTTGATCATATTTGATTGGATAGAGTGACATTTACCCATCATTTTCTCAGCCTGTTATGACGCTATAACAACATAAACATTTTCATTGATAATACTTTTCAACTAAGCAACCGTTACATGTTCATCATCATTTAGTACATATTGAGAAGTTGGTTGTGGTATTACAGAGACTGATTCTACGCATCATGTACTCTTGATGCCTGAGGTATCAAGTTCACGTGTGGGTTATCGGTAATACTGTTGGATGTTTGATTATTGGCAAGTGGAATAGGAGTCATGTTCACTGCTGTGTTAATTTGCAATATTTTTATTATAGCCATCTTTTTGTTCATCTTGGCACTGAGATGAGAAATTTTTTTATCCTTAGCCCTAATCAAGTATTGCATTTGATTGCTCTCTAGCTATAACAACTGTATCAATGAGAGCAAACTTTTTCATCTCCTATTTCTTCTATTGACACATCTTCTGATGGAGAACTAACATGTTCTTCTTTTCTTGCTACTTGGGCAGTAGTCATAAATTGTTCGTCGTCTAAACTGATTGAAGCGAGTGCGTGGTTGGTAGTTGGCATGATCTACCATATAAACCACCTGTATTTCCATGGTGTCTTCATTATTATCTTCTTATTGCGCTCTAATCTCTGAGTGACACCTCCAATAAACGTCAGACTCAAAGTGTGGGACAAACAATTCCTCAATTAGAGGACTTTTATTGAGATTGGTTTCTTCCCCAGAATGAGTTGATTGACAATTAGATTTCTTAGAGGATTCTCCAATGCGTTGACCACTTCAACTTTCATCAAATCTAAGGCGTCTTCTTCACAACCCATTCTTGATGAATGGTGAATATCTGGGAGTGCACACCAGATGTCACACCTTGTCTTTCTTCATTAAAATTTTCTTTCTCATGGGGCCTTGATCTCCATATTTGTTTTCCCTTTTGTTAGAAACTTTCGACAACAGATTCCTGAAATTTTTTTTTCTGGTGTCATGCCATGATGCTCATCGAGCGGGATATGTTTGAGCTGATTTGCATTAAAAATTGATGATAGACTTTTAGTTAGATTTTTATTTGTTTCAGTTATAACAAACCTTTCGTATTTCTTTGTGAGTATACCTTTCTCCTTTGTAACTTTGAGAACCTTGTACACTTGGGCAGACAAAAATTCAAATTTCTTCTTTTTCTCAAAAGAGGCTGGCGTGGCTGATTCCAAAAGGACTATTTTGCTTCGCTCCTCTTCACCTATTTCAAATTTTCAAATTAATGTAGATGGGAACACTCACTTCTAAACATAAAGTTAATGGAGTATTGGGTTGCTAAGATAACAAATGTTGAGATCTTAACTCCGCATTCTTCCTCCTCTGCCTTTAAGTCAGCTTTCCTCCAGATGAGGGAATTTCAACATCATGCCTTCCAGGTGCAAAAAGGCTCGGTGGGTAGAACAGAGGTATTGACATGTTAAGAGATGTTTCCGCCCATAATGATTTTCTTCGTAGTTGTGGCTTTGGCAAGAGTCAAATTCTCTGAGACGGAGACCCCCCCTTTCGAGAAGCATTGATAGCAGTAGGAATAACAAATCTTGGTCAATGCTCAGGGTCTTGCGCACGATGTCCCAATTATAATGACAAAACGAGGCAACAGAAGATGACCTTGAGAAGCATGCCATAGACAGATATGAAAACAATCATATTAGCTTCAGTATGGATTTTCATACCACCCAAAATGGATGGTAGCTCTAGTATCACCGATATTAATCAGGGCATTTGACCAAACAAATCTTCACACCACTTTTAAGCTTCATAGTGAAGGGAGTATTCTTAACATACGTCCTGCATAAATGAAAGATCAGGAACAATTAACCGTTAATTTAGTATTGTGTTTCACACCTACAAAAATCCAGAGACAAAATAACATAAATTTTGATATCAAAATTTGATTTTATTATTATAGTTTTGTTGTTATTATATTACATTTATCACTACCAAAAATAGAAAGAGAGAACTTCCATAGCGGAGTAATAAAAAATTTATCGACTCCTAAAATTCCAAGGCCCTTGTACTATCTGCAATATGTTTGTATTGAGAGAATTTTAAAAGTCTTTCACGATAACAAGATAAATTTTCGATTAAGGCTAGTCATTAAACACTAAATATTTAACATATAGTAGCATCAGACTTACAGTGAAGTTGTAAATTTTATCTCTTAAGCCTTAAAACAGATGATGGGGGAAATGATGAAGTATTCGATCAAGATCCCATGGTTTCGTCATCCTGGGCCATTGTGGTTTTTCATCTACTTAGTCAGAGAAGGTAGCCATTGCAATCTGATTGAAAGATCGTTTCAGCCACCCTGGGTTGCATCATCCAAGAGACCCTTGTGGATTTAGGGTGGATGTTTCTTTAAGGGTATAAATTTTAGTCGACCTTAGCTGACATAATACTCTGTGTTAATCAAATATACACATATGGTTCACAACTCGAAGGATAAAAAACTTTTGGGGAACATACTAGCTGCAACCGTGACTGTAATATAATTATACCACTTGGTGATAACCTCCCCGTCAGAGGGTTCTGGGCAACCACCACTTTGTGGTATTATTTGACGACAAAATCACGTAGATAGACTCGTGGCACGTCTTTACTGCGTACAATTACTTTAATTTTGAATATATGATTACATTTGATATAACATTTACTTTTTGTGAGCTGAAGTCAGACAAAAGCTTGTCACCCTCGAAAAACTATTTTGGAGGGTGGATATGGTTTGCTTTAAACTTTTAAGTGGTTAATTTTAACCTGAGTGTTTGATTTGAAAACTTAGTTTGATGTTGGTTAGAAATTATCCTTTTCAGTTGAGATTTTCAGTCAACATGACCATCATCGGTGAAAATTCATTTGAAATTCATCAATTTTGATCTCTTTTGGAAATTAGTCTTATCAACTCTAGTCCTAACACGGAGATGATTAGACTGTGTTTTGGAGTTATAAATTTTTATATTTATGATTTGGACATTATTATTAATTTTATTGGACTCATCAACTCTAGTTCTTATAAGGAGGAGGATTAGACTAGGTTATTTGAATTTATAAATTTTATCTTATAATTTAGATATTTATTTCAAAATTATTAAACTCGTCAGCTCTATTCCTTGCAAGGAGGATTAGACTAGTTGTGCGAGACTTCTAACCTTTTTCTATAGACAAGATGACTATTGATTTTTTAAAATATTAATTATGTGAGCACTATTTTAACCTTTTCCCACACAACATTCCTAAACTATTCATTAAAATATTTGATATTTTAGCTGGAGCCATGTGGTTATATGACTTTTAAATGTTTACATAATTTCAAAAATGTTGCAAGCTTTAAGTGATTTGCATGATCTCTTAATATATGAATTTGAGATGAAGCTTGTTTGGAGAGGTATTTGCAGAACTCTAAAATTATGTGAAGCCGTCTCATTTATGTGAATGATTTAAAACATACACAACTTGAGAATATTAAAACTTTCGCTCATAGAAGTCTTAAAATACTTTTATAGACCCCAATATGTTGTATTTAAAAAATAGTCTTAAAATTGACATTATTTTGAAATCGTTTAGAACTCATGGTTTTGGGCTAAAAAAAATTATTTTAGGCTTTAAAATAATAGTCTTTTGTTCACTAGCAGATTATGTTGTGAATTTGATGGTGAGCTTTTTAATTTTAAAATCCTCATGTTCAGATTGTTTTTGAACCCTAGGAGCCAAGTTTGAACTCCCAAAATTTTGCATATTTTTAAGACCCTTCCTAAGCGCTTAAATTTTAAAGCTCAAAATTTTAAATACTTTTAAGCATGAAAAGCCTAAATTTCAGGAGCCCAAAATTTAAATTATTTGAAAAAAAAAGTCACAGGGCCTAAATTTTAAAGCCCAGACCCCATATATTTTTGAACCCTAAGAGCCTAAATTTTAAATGCTCAAATTTCTAATTTTTTTTATAATTTTTTATGATTCACATTTTATGTTATTTTATAAGTTTAAAAATCTCAAGATTTTAATCTGTTTACAAGTTCAAATCACCAAAAAATTTGACAGCCTCTCGATGCCACCTCGTTAGGAAGCATTGGGAAATTGTCAGTTTTCCTAATTGTATTGAAAGATAATCTGGTCAGCATTGTGCGACACTGTAGTTTGGGAGAAAAATAAAGAAATTAATATGCAGTCTTAAAAGACGCAACTAGTCTTCAATGTATATACAAAGTGTTAGATCACAAAAAAACATTACTCTGAGCATTTGATGTAGCACATTATCTAAATTACAAGAGTCATATCAAGAAGAAATATTTGAAGTTATATTTTATTATTTATATTTCAATTTTATTTTTAGATTGTTTGACTTTTCAAATTTGGAGGTTCTTATGACTGGTTATTAAAAGGAAAAAAAAATAAATTAGGAAAGTGGTTAGCACCTTCCTTTATTAATAGCCACCTACCATTTAAAAAGTTCCTCCTCATTTTATTGAGTTTCTATCTGTAATCCCTATAAATGAGATTGATATGTAATGCTTTGGATTAGTTGTTGAATGAAATATTTGAGTAAGAATTTTCTCTCTTGAGTTATTTGTCTTTGCTTTGATTTTATGTTATTTATTATCCTCCAAAACACTTGTTCTTAAACTCTTCACCACAATTCATCCATGCCTAAAATTCTTATAGTATCAACAAACCAACAATCAAAGCCTCAAATCATTCCAAACCCCTCTTCATAGCACTTGGCCAAGCAAGAGTATATTAAAACCTAGTCTTGTTCCCTAACTCTAAACACCATTATAAGCCCATCCAAACCCACTCATTTACTCCAGATGATAAGTAAACATCTTAATCCAACTACCAGTAATCATTTCTAGCATTTACCCATTCTTAAGCCACTTTTCCAAAGAGATATTTCAAATCAGCCCAAAGTAGCCTAATCTAGACCACTCTTAGCTATTTTTTCCACCATTCCCTCCTAAATCTTTTAACATTCCACTAAAACCTCCACATCACATATTTAGACCTAAAACCAAACATAAATAGCAACTTTTTAGTACTTGGATTGAAATGAAGGAGATGTTAATCACGAAATATTGTTCTAGACATCATGATAAAAAATTACATGAACAATTATTGACATTAAAGCAATGTAGTCTTCCCATGACTGAGAACTTGAACACAGTTGAAGACCTAATTATCAGGACCGACCATATTGACAACGATTGACAATTGGCCAATTAAATTGTTATTGGCCTTAGGGTGGACGTTAAAAATGAAGTTGAGTTATTTGACCCCCAAGCCCCATAAGAGGCCTTTCATTATGCTTTGTTAGTAGAAAATCAAAGGAAACCCACCTCTTTTTCAAAATTAAATGAACAAACACCCCCGCTTCATCTCATAAATCCGTTGTTAGAGTCACTCTTCATACTAGTCAAACCCAACTTCCCAAAGCTCCTACTGATGGGAGCTTAAGAAATAATAAAGATATCACGTGTTTTAAATGCCACAAAAAGGATCATATGCAAAACCAATGTGAAGCCCAAATTCTTTTCATGGACGAAATTGAAAATCCTATTGATGATGGTATGGAAGAAGTTTATGATGACAAATCTCTTTTTGAGGATGACATAGAATTCCTAAGTGTAATGATGTGTTTAACTGTTACCAAAATGAAATTGAGGATCGGAGAAGAAATAATATTTTCAGGATACATGTTGTTTGTAATGAGTACAATTTTACATCAACTTGAATAAGTGTGTTCTTACACAATGAGGGATTTATTGTTTCCACATCTAGAATCAAGCCTAATCCTTCCAAAGTTCAGGCAATTTTAGGTTGGCCTTCACCTAAGAATTTCACTGATGTGCGTAGTTTTCATTGCCTAGCTACTTTTTATAGTTGATTCATCAAAGACTTTAGTACAGTTGTTACCCCAATAACTGATAATTTAAAACCAGAGAAATTTCATCGGACTTATGCACAAAAAGCATTAAACCAGGTTAAGGTTTTAATAACCTCTACCCCTATACTTAGGCTGCCTGATTTTTCTAAAGCTTTTGAGATAAGTTGTGATACTTCTGGATTGGAATTGGTCTAATCTTAAGTCAAGATAATCACCAAATAACTGTCTTTAGTGAGAAACTGAATGAGGCTAAATAATGATATTCGACATATGATGGAGAATTTTATATTGTCATTCAAATTTTGAGACTTTGGTGTTATTATCTTGTACATAAGGAGTTCATTTTTAACTTAGGTCATCCAAATTCATTAATACTCGATGAACGTTAAGCCATAGACATGCTAAATGGGTTGAATTCTTTCAAGATTATTTTTTTGTTCTCAAGCATAAACCTGAAATTGAAAATAAGCCAGCTAATGCCTTATCTAGGGTGACTTTAATTATAAGGTATCTAGAACTAAAAATTCCAGGATTTGATCGAATCAAAGATGAGTAACTTATGTATCTTGACTTTAATCTAATTTATATGAAAAACATAGATAAACCTGTCTCTTCAAAGAATGTTTTCTACTATCATTGGATATCTATATAAGGGAAAACAAATTTGTATTTCTAGAACTTCAAATAGAGAATTTTTAATCTCTGAACTGTATTTTGGAGGAATAGCTAGACACTTTGGAAAGGATAAGACCATCAGCTTAATAGAAAGTCGATTTTTTTGGCCTTCAATTAAGAGAGATGTTAAAAATTAGTAGCTCAATGTTTGATCCGTAAACAAGCAAAAGCCATTAAAAAAAGTATGATCAATATTTTGCATTGCTGGTACCCTATAGGCCTTGGAAGATCTCTCCATGGATTTTATCTTAGGATTACCCCGCACAACTCGAGGACATGATAATATATTTATCTTAGTTGAGCGGTTCTCAAAGATGCCTCATTTTGTTTTGCTCTAAAACAAATGATGTTTCTCACATTGCTAGATTTTTCTTTAAGGAAATTGTACGTCTACACGACCTACCTTCAACCAATGTGTTTGATTGTGATGTTCGATCTGTTTCATATTTTTGGAAAACTCTTTGGAATTTATTAGGCACAAAATTAAAATTTTCATAGGCCTTTCATTCTTAAACAGTTGGCCAAACTGAGGTAGTTAATCGAACATTAGGAAATCTTTTAAGATGCTTTGTAGGAAAGAGTTTAGGAAATTGGGAGTCGCATCTACCTACCTCTGAATTTGCATATAATAGTACTATTTCTAAGACAACCAAGATTTCACCTTTTGAAATTGTTTATGGCAAAATCCCAAATGACTAATTGGTATTGCCGACTTCCCACCTCATGCATTCTCTGGTTCTGCATTTTCATTTACCAAAGATTTTTAAATCACCCATGAAACTACAACAAATTGCTTTAAGGAATGATCAGTATGCTTCCAAGGCAAATCATAATAGTTCATCACAAGAATTTAAAGGAGATTATGTTTTGATTCATATTCATTCTGAGCGATATCACACCACTAAGCTTAAGAAATTACATGCAAGAGTTTGTGACCCCCTTAAAATTCTTAAGAAAATTGGATTTAATGCTTATCACCTTGATTTGCCTACCGATATGCTAATCCATCTTGTTATTAATATTGAATATATTCTATCATATGAAGGAATTAACAAACCTCCACTTGTTCTGACTAAGGGTCTGTTTGGCGCAGCTGCAGCTTCTCAGTTTTTCAGCTGCAGATGCGCTGCTCCAGGAAGCTGCTGTGGGGAAGCTGTCTGTTTGGTTCGACTATGTAAGAACTGCTGCGAGCCAGCTGTTTATGAAAAAAATGACAATTCTACCTCTGTTTACTGAAGTTGTTTAAAACAGAACCATGACAGTGACAAATTTGATAATTCATAAGCAGAAATTCATTTCAAAATATAACAATAGTACAAAACCACTCACTTAGCCGTGAGTATAAAAAATGTTATGAAAAAAAATTAACAAAATTACAAGTAAAGTAATAATGATATTGTCAAAGCCATTTGAGATTTCTTTTAGAAACAACAGGGAATTTCAGACCCTCTTGGCAACGCACTTGGAAAAAGAAGACATGTGATTCATTTTAAAGATAAGTTTGTCCCTCTTGGCAATGCACTTGGACGAAGAAGACATGGATTCTCCTGTATGGTTCTTAACATAAAAAAATCATAGAAGCAAAAATTTGCAAGAATTTTGGTGGTTGATTGATCCTAAAAAGCCAAGCTTATAGTCCCCCTAGTTTATTGTTTAAACACAACAACATCAACTAAACATTACCATTTGACTAATTCTTACTTAAGTCTACGACATTATGTACATCCAAACAAATAAAAAAAACAATGTAGAAACCCATAAAAGGAAAAGAAATGTGCCAATTGAATTGAACTGAATTGTATCTATTGATTATCGATTTTAGGTACAAACTATATTTATATACATCTATTTGCTTTACAAGGAAATTAAAAAAAAATTAGATAAGAAATGAAAATTAAAATTGATATTCAACCAAGCCTAAGAAAAAAAACAATGCTCAAATTCTTATGCAGATTTCTCAAACTAATCCAAGGGTTTTTGCCATGCTGAGAGGTCCAATGAGGACCAGGAATTCACGAATCGGAATGGGATGAGTTGAGGTATAGTGGTGTCATGAACATCTAACCTTAGACGAGTTGAGGTATAGTGTGTCATGAACATCTAACCTTAGACATGAGTGCTCAAAATTTGTTATAGGAAGATGACTTATAAAGCCTTACAATAAAATAACGCGTCACATAACATTTGGATTCTTTTCCACAGCATATGACAATTCTGTCCCTCTTTAGTGAAATATTAGAACACATAGGACTTGAGTGATATGTATCTAAATGCACCCCCACCCCACCCTCATCTATAAAAAAAAAGAATATGTATTTTTTCGTGCATATTTCTAAAGCACTGAAGTGCTAATGTGTAAATATGAAAGTTAGGTGCCGAATCTGTAAATACATAAGAATTGTGTGCTACGTATGTATTGAAGTACCTATATCACTTCTTAGCCCTCCCAAAACAAACATCATCTCACACCAGCATTAGAAACAACTATAGAATCAACAGTAAACCAATAATAGAAACTATAGTATTCCGAACAACAAATACTGCAATATTTAAAACAGAAGAGCCAAAAGGATCCGCAAGAGAAACAACGGGCATACCAGAAAAACCTTCTTCCCTTTCCTCCTCAAATTTCAGCTTCTATAAATCTCGCAGGCATGAAACGGAGGAAAAATGGGATACGAGATTCTGGAGCCTATAGGAAAAATGGGAAAATTACAGCAAAACAATCAACCTAAGCAAATATAAAAAATGTTTGAAATAGAAAGATTCGTCTTTGTCCCATCTAACAGAACACCCTAAAAAAATAACTGTTCTTACCAGTGCGAAGAGAAGGAAGAAGCCCAACGAAGTGTAGGGAACTTGTGAGAAGACGAGGAAGAGGATGGGAGCGTGAGATAAGTCGGCGAGGAGGAAGCCGTCGAAGAAGTGGAGGAGAGGAGATTTTCGATCGCAGGTTTTCGCCACTTTCACGAGCGAAATGTATCGGGTAGGGTATTGCGGTAAAAAGTTGAACGAGGAAGTCAGGCCGCAGGCTACCATTCACGTTCCGCTTTCGGGACAAATCGCGTCCCGCCGTAGAGCCACCGCTGCGCCAAACGACATAATATAGCGGCGCAACACTATGTCGCACCCAAACCGCTGCGCCAAACGCAACCTAACTCTTTTGCCGGAGATATAATTATCCAAATGGGAAATCCTTCTTTTCTTGAAGTTGAATATATCATCACCGATGAAGCACCCCTTGAACCTGCTGCTGAGTATCGTTTTCTAGTTTATTGGAAGAATAAGCCACCCATTGAAGACACATGATTAACCTGCACTTATTTAGAAATCTAGCCCCATAATTAGTACAAGACTTCTCAGATTTTAACTCTACGGAGAAGAGTTAAATTTAGTTTGAGGGAGTTGATGTAGCACATCATTTAAATGAAGCCAAATGTTCACTTATAAAAGCACAAGAATGTGCTCAATTAAGAACCAATTCAAGGCTCATCACATGAGCCATATCAAGAAAAAATATTTGAATTTGTTTTTTATTATTTATATTTCAATTTCAGTTTCTAGAATGTTTAAATTTTAATTTTGGAGGTTTTTTATGGTTGATCATAAAATGAAAAAAAAATAATAAATTAGGAAGGTAGTTAGCAACTTCGTTCATTAATAGTCATCTACTGCTCTTCAAAGTTCCTCCTTTTATTTACTTTTTATTATTGTAATATCCATTAATAGGCCTGATATGTAATGCTTTAGATCAGTTGTTGAATGATTTGAGTGAAAATTTTTTCTCTTGTTGCTTAGTGTTTGGTGCTTGATGGCTTCAAGTGTTACATTTTCTTCTGTGAGATTTGATATTTATGTCTGCTTTTAATTTATGTTATTCATTATTCTCCAGAACACTTGCTCTTAAATTCCTTCCCACACCTCATTCATATCTTAAGCTCCTTATAATATCAACAAACCAACAATCAAAGCCTCACAACTATTCTTCATAGCTCTTGTTCAAGCAAAAGCATATTAAGACCTAGACTTGTTCCCTAACCCTAAACATCATTGTAAGCTCATCCAAACCCACCCATCTACTCCAGACCATAAGTAAACATTCTAAGTTAACTACCAATAATCATTTCTGGACATTTACTCATTCTTAAACCACTTTTCTATAGAGATATTTCAAATCAGTCCAAACTAGCTTAATCTAGACTAATATTGGTATTTTAGCTACCATTTCCTTTTAATTTTTTAACTTTACACCAAACCCTCCATATCACATCTTTCTACCTAAAACCAAACATAAATAACAAATTATTATTTTTTTTTCTCATCAAAAGGCCACCCGCCTCCATCAGTAGTATTTTTGCTCTCCTTGAATGATATTTAATTCTCAAGGCCCAGTGCTTGAGTTTTCCAGGACGTGTAACTGAAAACCCCTAATTTTTAAAAAAAATTCAAATTAGTTCGTGGTTTTCCCGAGTGGTACTTAATTCCTAAGGATGGATACCCGCACTTCCTTGAATGAACATTTTAAAAATTATCGCATAGCCCCATTTTTATACTTTTTTGAGCAAAACGATGATATTGACGGTGATGATCTATAGCGAATACAACGTAGAAATTTTTTTCTTTCTTTTTTAATACAATGCGCGCCATAATAAAAAAACAAATTGAACTGTAAAATGGGGAAGATAGACTTGGGTTGGGGTTGTTGCTTGGGCTTGAACAAAAAGGCCATTGAAGGCTCTGTTTATACTTCTGTGGATAGGAAAGGAATCAGCGACTATGATTTTTTACTCAAATAAGTAGTCTTTGGTTCTGGGTTAGGGGAGAAAGGATCACACGAATTCTTTCAGAGGTTTTCAGTTTGGATGGAGGACGAAGATGTGGGGCTAATGGACATTGAAAATGCAGTGGGCTCATTGGTTTACAGGCGTGTGAGATCTGTCTAGCAGAGAGTTGAGTTGCAATTCTGCGTAGAGCTTTTCGAACAAAGAGCAATAAGAGCAGAACAATGAGTGTTGGTGGGAGTTGGGTCGCGTGAACAAGAGTGACATAGGTTTTGGGAGGTTGGAGCTGATCAAATTAGGGCAAGGGTGAAACGTGCAACAATAGATAGAGAATAAATGTAGAGTAGAGCGGCTCGGTTGCTGTTCTTGTGAGAGTACAAACAAAAGGGTGATACCTTCAGTTGCTGAACCTTTGTGGTTTAGGACTGGAGTGGCTCGGGGTAAGAGGGATAGAAAGGCTTGTCGCGCGTGGAGGTTTTCATGTGCAGTGATCTTGTGGTTATGCTCTTTGGTTGTAATAGATGATGATGAAAAAGAAATGGAAAAGATTAAAGATATTCTTGCCATTAAATTTAAAATTCAAGATCTAGAGACGATGAGATTCTTGTTGGGCATGGAAGTGACCAAGTCCAAGGTGGGAATTAAGTTATCCCAAAAAAGGTACATTGTAGAACAATTAAAAGAAAAAGGAACGCTGTGATGCAAACTTCTTGAGACTCCTATGGATTTTAATAAAAATGTTGCATTCAGGGGGGGGGGACACCAATAAAAAAAGGGTAGATATCGGAGATTGGTGAGTAAACTTATATGCCTTTCCCACGCTAGACTTGATATCACTTGCTCTGTCGACACTATGATTCCACATATAAACAGTCCAAATGAAGAACATATAGAGATGATTTGCATAATATTGAGATTTCTTAAGAAGACTTCTGTCAGAGGGTTATTATTTATGAAATCAGACAACTGGGAGTTAGAGGTTTACGCTGATGCTAAGTGGGCAAGAGAATTGATGGAACAAAAGCTCCACTTTTGGGTATTGTTTCTATGTATTGGAAAATTTTGTCACATGGAGGAGCAAGAGATAAATAGTTTTCTTTAGAAGTAGTGCAAAGTTTGAGTATCAGACATTTGCTTTAGGAATTTAAAGGAATGTGGATCCAAAGCTTACTAAATGAGTTGGTTTATTTCACGATTAATCCCATAAAGATGTTCTGTGATAGCCAAGTCGTCATTAGTATTGCAAAGAATTTTATGCATAATGACAGGACCAAGCATGTTGAGATTGATAAACTTTTTCTCTCAAAGATCAATGGAGGCATTATTTAATTAATCTATATTCCAACTCATTTTCAAGTCGTTGATGTCTTTACTAAATCTCTACCTCTAGATAGCTTCACGGATTTGAAAACTAAGCTTCGTCTTTACAACATCTATGACCTAACTTGAGGGGGAATGTGGGATTCCGAGTTCCCTAATTTAACTTTATATTTTTTAATTATTTTCTTTATTATGTTCAATTTATTTCCTTCTTTGTTTGTTTTTTCTTAGGTAAGTTGTAATAGACATGATTAACTTTGTCTTAGTCATTTCTTATATAATAAGGGGAAGAATTGTATTTTCAATATTGAGAAATAAGAGAATACAATTTTCTTCACCTTTCTACAATAATAATGAGGCTATCATCAATACATGAATTATGAAACAACCTATAACTTCATAGGTGCTTGTGAATTTCAACAATAATTATAGGCATCTCAAATTCAGGTTTAACAATGGGCTTGAGCCTGATTTCAAATTCAAGTTCAGTGGCAATCTTAGGCCCAAACTTAGAATCAATGCCAAGCAGTAGCTCATCTCCAAAGTCTAGGTCATCAATTATAGAGACATACACTTGACATCAGCCAACCTACAAGAGGTCTAATAAAATTTATGCATATTTTTTAACAATAAAATTGTCAAAATGATCACTCGAGTTTTTGCTGGTAGGCCATTTTAGTTTCTGAGTCTATAAATGTGTCAATTTTGTCCCTTGACTCTTTTCCTATGGGCTGATATATTCCCTCGACTCTTTGAAGGGAGGACTATTTCAGCCCTTATTAAATTGTGTATGAGGACTAATTTGGTGTTTATAGACTAATAGATTAAAATGCCACCATATAAATAATCAATAGACTGTTTTCCTATTTGCACTTTCTGAACTGGTAGAGTTGTTGCCTGTGTCTTAACTAGTGGATTTTATAAAGGTGTTTTAACATTTTTGGGTTAGGAATCGGTTTCCAAACTTCCAGAGTTTAATTTGGCTTGTTTTAAATTGGATGTGGTTTTGGATTTAATGAGGTGATTATGTTTATCGTTATCTTATGATGATTACGGATAATATTAATGTCTATATAGATCATGGCATGTGGATGCCAGGATTCTTCATAAGGGATTTCTTTCAATGCATGAGATGATTTCATATCATATGAAGACGAGGTATGTTGATAGGTAGAATATTATTGATGATGTCTATAATACTGATGTAGATTTGAATAGTTCACATTATTATGGCTGTTATCATTAGGCTTATATTTAGAGTTTCAAACGGTAACTCATAAAAGTATTGTGAGGGCACTTAAAGCTATTGTGGGAGAATCATTTAAGTATTGTGTGTAGTGGGGTGAAGTGTAGAGAGAGATTAATGATATATGAATTTGAGTGGGAAGGATTTAGAGAGAGAATGCTGGGTTTTGCTGGGACATGTAGGTATTTTGTTTTCTTGAGAGAAGGATGGAAGGAGAGGTGGTCGCATGGGTAAAGAGGGTAGGTGATAAAGCTTGGATTTGCAAACTTAAATCTTCAGAAATCAGGTTTGATATGAAAATTAGATGACTCTTATGAACTGCAAACCACTCATAAAGCTTTGGTTCTTTGTCAGACACAAATGCCGCCTATACACCTCAACACATGTTTAACACATTGAAAATCGATTGTTCCCTCAATAATCAAAGCAGATGCAAATTTGAAACATAATTGTAATTAAACCTTTGCTCTTTTTGTTGATCCTCAAGTATTTATGTGATGCACTCGATATTATTCCTTATTATATGATGCTTTTTTATAGAAAATATTGTGTGATGTGTTTTAATTACATATTTTATAATAATAATTTATTAAAAATGTCTAGCCACAAACGCTAATTTCTCAAATGTTAATGGATCTTCATGGTCTTATTTCCTTCCATCTCTCAATTGTTTTTAGATTGCTTGATTCTTCTTTGATTTGATTCTTATTTGTGAGATGATTGATAAAGAGGGTGATAGTGAAAGGGAGAAAAAAAGGAGGTATTAAGTCGGTCATAGGGAGGAAGCAATGAAAAGCTTTTGACCTTGAGGGGGTGATAGAACTATTGGAGAGGTGCGAGGATAGAATTAAGAAGGATAAGAGGGGATTGTTTTATTATTCAATTCAAGATAATAATTACAGATCTTCATATTCCTGTTTATTGAATATTGGGTTACATGATAAATGTTTAGAGAAACGCTCGATTACCATTTAAATGGATAAGTGCAAAATAATCTCAATTTAAAGCAAGATAGGAAGGGAACGATTACTACTAACAAAAAGAATAATCCTAAAGAAAAGTTAACTCTTATTTTATTTTTTGACAAACTAAAGCTTAAATATTCCAAATACAACATTGATTCGTGTCTTTTCGTGTCTTTACCAGATAATTTATCACTGATAATCATAATGAACTTGCCCTAGATGCTATTTTTCTTTTCTATTAGATGACTTTAAAGATTTTTTACAGGTATCTTCTCATATTGTTTCGTGATGCTCCTGTTGAAGTATGGGCTATGACGAAGACTCCTATCATGGTTTGCTCTAATGTTATTAATAATATTATTATTATTTCAGCTGAATCATTAGCCATGCATAATCTTGTTGTTATTCAAAAGTTAATTTTGGACATGTTTTTTAGTGCATCTAGTTGAAATTGCAGCAATAGATAAATCATAAAATAACCATGTTTTTTAACTATATGAACTTGTGAAGCTCTATTATGTACGAGTGTTACTCTTGGTTATTGTGAACATGTCAATCTGAATATAAAATTGGGCATGTTAGTTCAGGTTTGATAATACTAGCTACTCTAATTCTACCTTTATGTCTTTCATTCGCAGACGGTGGATTTTAGGTAATAAAGTGTGTTTGGCTTTATATTTAATTCTTTAAAGCCTTTTATAACACATGTATATATTTGTTTAAAAGTAGGTTTTTGCCTGACTTTAGACTGCTGTGAGGCTCTATCGATTATTGATAAGACTTAATCTCAAAACAGTCTCAACTTTTCGTACCCAACAACAACAACAACAACAACAACAACAACAACAACAACAACAACAACAAGCCTTTATTCCACTAAGTGGGGTTGGCTACGTGAATCCTTTTATTCATTGCGTCCTATTGAGCGTCATATTTTCATTTTATTTTAATTATTATTCCACTACCATTTTTTTTTTCTATAAAAGCTTTTTCTTTTGATTCTCCAAGTACATCTTTTGCCACTTGTTTTATAGTATTTGCTACTTTATCTCACATGGAATTAGCTTCTTCATGAACATCTCAAATCTTGAAATCTTGAAGTATCACATTTCTACAATTTTGTCCCTTAATTATATAAAATTGATCCAAGCATAAATTTCATGAACATCCCAAATCTTGAAATCTTTAAGTATCACATTTCTTCAATTTTGTCCGTTAATTATATAAAATTGATCCAAGCATAAATTGTGATGCAAGATTTATCCCAATTTAGTCCTTAACTACACAAAATTAATCCCAATTTATTCTCTTGTAGACAAATTTGCATTAGTTTTACGCGGTCCAAAAGACTTGATTGGAGAAATGTGATATCTTGACCAAATATGAAAATCAAAATTTTCTTTTGGGACAATTATTGCTTTTTAGCTGACTTAATGGCTGAACAGGTCCGGCAGCCGAGTTTCTAGTGTATGGTTGTTAGAGTTTGTACTGAGGCGGTCCCAGGATTTTATCCTGTCTTATCAAATACCAAGGAAATAGATGTAGCTTTCTCTGAGAGGTAGAAAACTGTTTAGCTAAAATCAATTGCCTGAATAATATTAGCTATCAGCCATCATAGTTGTTGATCAGAGTATGCTTAGCTAAGTTAAATCATGATCCTTATAGCTCCTTAAATTAATAGATTTATAGAAATGTTTAATTATTTGGGACATTATCTTAAAATTTACTTACAGTTGGAACCTAGTTCTTGGAAACTTTGCTTAATTCACCCCCTCAAGGTTGTAAATTTACCTAGAAAAGCTAATACGTCTTAGGGGGCTCTTTATTTTCAAAGGCTCCACCATGAGGCTGTGCAAAGCTGATGATGGAAATAAAGTTTATTTTTCTTTTAGTTTTTAAATGGCTATATAAATCAAGCTCTAAGTGGCATGAAAAATTGTGCAAGTGCTTACATTCATAAAATATATATTTTCTTTCTTTTGACCAAAGTATGATTCAATAATGTTGATTAAGTTGAAGCAATTGATCAAATGATTACGTTTTTCATTTATCAAATTTAACTAAGTTTAACCCGCTATTATTTAAAATTCACGACTGTAAGCAATATTGAACCATGCCAACAAACTAGATACATGACAGAGGTGCTCTATAGGCATACGTTAATAGAGCAGAATATTGTTAACTATTTTTCAAAGTCAAATTTTTGTGAGTATTCATGTCCCACACTGTAATGCCACCAAAATTCTTGAATTCCTATTTCTCTTTCTGTAGTGGTTTAAGCAATAGAGCAGTACTTTTATCTGTAAAATATGTGGCAAAAACAGTATTGTTTTTTGCTGTTCCATGCTTCTCACATTAAAATTTTTTAATCTTGTAGATTAGATCGTTAGCCCTTCCGTTTACCGTAATGGAGTGGACTCTGCCCACTGTAACTCGTCCACCTTCTACAAACTCTTCATTTCCATTCAAGCCACCTGCTGTAACTTCAACTACTAATGCATCTTTTAGCGAATCAAGTGAGTACTGAATATAATTACTTATTTTCTTGTACTATATCATTTTAATTTCAGTATTTACATTGCCTTCTGCAAGCCTGCTTGCGAATTTAATACTTTCTTGCTGATAGAAGGATTTTATTGCTGTTAGAGATTGCAAGCACCGATAGTAGTGGTGATGACCTATCTGAGAGTTTTGCTTTTGCATTAGTCAATGGTGCACTTGGAGTATTTGAAGTAAATGGAAGGAGGATACGGGATTTTAAGTAAGCCCCCTCTTCTCACTCTCTCTCTCTCTACACTTTTGGTTTTATACAAGTTAATATTAGCCGTATTGGTCACCTAGATGAGTGAAGATGTTTTTTGCCTCCCAGGCAGACCAAGTTCATTTTTCTGGCCTCCATGGGGTTCGTCGCCTCATTTAGGATCCCAATTTTAACTATTTAAGCTTTTAATTATGGTTTCTTTAACTTTTGGGCATTTAAATATGTTGTGAACTTCTGTTTAGGACACTCATTGATTAGGTTTATGCATTAGAGACTGATTTTTTTAATTTTTGACTGTTGTATCATTCAATCTCTCTTGGTGGTTTGCCAATAACCTGATCGGAAGTTTGTTGTGAATTTTCCCGGTTGTCCGAGAACCTCCTATGTCGCCCGAATTGCTACTGGCCTATATTTCCGGCTTCTGTCTTGCTGTCCAACAGCAGTTTTCACTGATTCTCTATCGCAGCCATCATCTTTCCATGTTTCTTATCCTAGAACTCTTCTACCCTTTCTTGACATTCAAACATTGTCTTGTAATCTTGGACCGATGTGAATTTATGTCAGAGTCCAACAAACCCTAGTTCTTTAATAATTTATTTTCCCTAATCCCAAATTTAAATTCAGATAGTCTCATTCATTTACCCAATAAAACCCCCTAACCTTAAACCCAACCCTATGATCCTCCCTAATCTTATATAATGATTGGGTTTTGCTTTTATGTTTTTTCTATAACGCCAAGATTACACTTATAGGATTTGAATTGAGCTTTGAGAGAAGACAGGAGAGGGAGGGAAGGAGGGTGGCAAATATAATGAGGTCTTGGGAAGAATCGAGAGCAACAGCGACCATGTCCACGAGTTCGTATGTTCCTGAGGTTCTTGAATGCCGACTATCAAGGCATACAAAGGCAACGAAGCTAGCTGAGCAATGACGAGCGAGTGATAGCTCGCGTGATCAATGTGTGCGCTTGCAGATGATGACAAAGGAGACAGAGGGCGAGCTACGTGCGATCTATAAGCTTTTTTTTTTAAATTGCACAATTTGAGGCCTGTCTTAGCATATAAATTGTACTCCTATGCTCATAAAACACAAATTTTTTTAGACTATTTATTATTTAAAAAAAAAATTAAAATTTTACTAATACACCTTATCTATTAGCATTCACACTTCACACCCTAAATAATCTGAAAAAAAAGAAAATGTATGCACAGAAGTTTATGTTGAAATTTTCATTATCAATATAGTTATTATGTTAATTAATATTTCTATTGATGATTCTTCATTAAAAAATATAAAATAATTTGGATTAATAATAATAAGGAATGAGAGAATATAAATACGATTAAAGATCAGAAACGAGATAAATCAATTCATTTTGTCGATGATTCTGAGGAAAAACAATTTATTGATTAGAGTAATTTGACTTTAAAATTAAAAATTTAAATGTTGATCTAATGGTAACTTAATATACTTAACAAAGTAGATAAGAAATATTTATCATAGTTAATGAAGGGAATTAAAAAACTATAAATTAAATTATGATGATATGTTATTTTACTTATAAATATGAAATTAAGAAATGCTGGATTTAATTAGATTATTGAATTAGAATACAGCTAATTAGTTAAAAGAATAACTATAT
Source organism: Phalaenopsis aphrodite (assembly GCA_003013225.1). NCBI lineage: Eukaryota > Viridiplantae > Streptophyta > Magnoliopsida > Asparagales > Orchidaceae > Phalaenopsis > Phalaenopsis aphrodite. Next base: position 53,552 of record NEWO01000075.1, read on the forward strand.
AAATAAAAATTGGAAATACAAGTAAAGTAAATTATAAGTATAACTATATATATATATANATATATATATATATATATATATACATATATATATATATATACATATATATATATATATATATATTGATATATATTTTCATATTTAAGTGAAGGTTAATAAAAATTTTAAGTAACAAGAAACAAATTATAATATTCACTATTAATGCCCTAAAAATTAAAAATTTTCAATTATTATAAAAGTAAATTAAGAATTTAACAATAAATCATTTAAATAATTAAATAAAGTAGGAGCAAGAATGTTATTAAATAGTGAAATTAAATTATATTTAAAAATAATAGTAATGATAATTACAAGAAAATGTTACATTCATAAGTGTAGGTATTTTTGAAGATGTGATAAAACATTAAAAAAAATGAATTTTTTGAGCTCGAGGTGAGTACTCTTCTAAGTTATAATTACATTTTTGGTATCTTCTAAAACCAATTGCATTATTTATTGTTATTATCTCAATGGAGTTGTAGGATTTTATTTTGATTAATTTGTTCTTCAATCTTATGAGTTATATTTATTTGAATGCTTCACACTTTCAAATGAGTGCTTAGTTTTACGTCTCTTGCTTGACCAAAGCATAATATAATATGCATACAATATAAAATAAAATAAACCGACAATCACAACACAAGATAACTCTTTTATGCCTCAACCTGACACAGTCTAATCAAACCTAAGATTTTTTTTTCAAAATCAAATTACCTTTTTAATAGTCCCTCACAATTTCCCAATATTTTGGATGCCCTGGAAACTTTCTTACATCTGAGGCTATCAAAACGGCTTGTTGTTCGCGAATAGCTCATGTTCGGCTCGTTAAGAAACTCGTGTTCGGCTTGTTCGCTAAGTTAACGAGCCGGACACAAACAAAGATTTTTCATTCGTGTTCGGCTAGTTTTGGCTCGAAATACTACTTATCAAATATATATATATATATATATATATTGATGGGTAGTATTTTTAAAAAAATTAATTGACAATAAAGCTACAAAGTTTTGTAATCAATTAATAGTATTAATTAAGGAAACAAAATAAAAATTATTAAATTAGACTCAAATAATGTTTTAATATAAATAATAATTTTTAAATCTTGCTCCAATCCTTTACATCTTATAGCTACGTGATTAATGTTGTCAAAACGGCTCTTTGTTCATGAACGGCTCATGTTCAGCTCGCTAAGCAAACAAGTCGAACACGAACACAATTTTTGAACTCGAAATATAAACGAGTCGAACACGAGAGCTTGAGCTCGCTTTTGTTCGGCTCGTTTACACCCCTACTTACATCTTTCATTTGTGATTCCAATTTATTTATTTTTAATATAATTAATTCCTCATAATCCAATTTATTCTTCAATTTCTCTTGCAGATTTTTCTATTTTCACTCTGCGACATTTTTCGAGGGTGATATATGGGAGATGAAATTGGATTATACATTTGAAAGATAAATTCTTTATCTTGGGCTCAAATAAATTTTTAATCTTGTGCTCTAATAATCATCTCCTTTCTGTAAATTAATATTCGTGTTGCCAGTCATAAGAAACAACCTTCCTAAAATAATTGAGATTTCAACATATTTCTCTTTAGCCGAAATAATTAAATTACTAGGAAGATGAATTTATCAACTCTAACTAAAACATCTTTAATTATTCTTTAGGTTAAGTCATTAGTCAATCTGCTAATTGAAGATATAGTAGGCTGAATCTCTCCTAATTTTAGTCTCTCAAATATTGAAAATAATATGAAATGAATGCTAACTCCTGAGTCACATAGTATTTTTCTCATAAAGTTATTTTTTATGGTGCGTGTTCTGTTAAAATTATTCAGATATTTTTAATTTTTGTAAGAGTTTTTTTTTTAATTATAGAGTCACACTCTTCAATTAATACCACAGTTTCAAAATTTGAGAAACTATACATATTTTTTTAATTTCTTTCACAAATTACTTTTAAATAAGCATTTGTTCACAAGTTTCATAAACACTTCTAAAATTTAGAGAATTGCTGATCTAATTTTATTTTATTAAACTCCGAGGAATATGAGGTGGGGGTCTTTTGACAAATTTACTAACAGGTGGGTCTTCTTTCCCTAACTTTGGTGTAGGCTTCTCAATTAGTTTCTTAGGCTCTTCTAATCTAATTTTTTTTGTGGTAAGCTTTTGTAACTCCTTTCCACTCTTAAGTTTAATGGTTTTGCACTGCTCTACACCTTCGTTATTAAGATTGCCTTAGTGTTGCTTGGTAGCATCGCTTGGGGTCTATTACTCAATAAGTTAGTTAACTGCCCTAATTATATTTTAATATTTTTAATGATTGCAGCTTGACTCTATCTAATTTTTCATTTGCAACACTAATTGTTTCCAAATTCGTTTTCTTTAAATTGAGTATTGAAGTGAATCCAAGAGGATAATTGGGGTTGGGGTTCGAGAAGTTATTGCCCTTTTTGTTTCAGTTGCCTAGGGTGTTGTTGGTTGCTAACACACCGAATTCCGTTTTGGTTGTCATTCAAATTAAATTCACGGTGATTTTTTAAATCGGGATTGTAGGTATTAGAATAAGGGTTGTTGGGTATATTTTTGATTGCATTCATTGACTTCACAGAGGCTATACTAGGATCTCTTAGTTGCACATATACATTTTCAGCAACCAATGGTGATCGTTACATTAAATTGAAATCTATTTTCTTAGATATGACAGCCACCCGTGAAGTTTGAATAGATGGTACATTTTGTTCATGTATACTATTCATTTATCTAGTGTGAATACTTTCAGTTGGCCATTAAAAATTATTTTTTGTAATCTCTTCAATAATTGTATATCCTCCTCAAATGATTTTGACCTTAAAGGCCCCTCTGCTGCATCATCTATTATAGTCCTTAATGATCTCACCGACCATTTATTAAATATTTGTATGATCATCTAATCTAGTAGAGCATGGTGCGGGTATTTCCTAAACAGATCTTTAAATCTCTCTTAAGTTGTATATTTACTCATTGTTCATATGGCTGAAGAAAGTGGTTCCATTCTTTAGCTTGGCTTTTTTCGATAGAGGAAAATATTTGGTTAGGAATTTCTGTACAAGTTCGTTACGAGTTATGATAGACCTTGATAATAAAGAGTTTAGCCACACCTTTGCCTTAGCCTTATCTCTATTGGAAAAAAATGGAATCACTTAAGCCTAACAACATTGTTAGAGACACGAATGTGGAAAATACCTCTTAAATGTTGACAATATAAATTCGGGTCTCTTATATGTACACTCTCAAACTAAATTTTTTGAATCATTTGAATCATTGCGGGTTTGAGTTTAAAGGTATTGACTTGAATGGTAGGGTTATTGATACTCTGTTGTATTTCATCTATCATAGGGTTGATAAAGTCCTTAAATGGTTTAAGTTAGTAGTTTTATTTTTTTGGGTGTCATTTCTCTTAGTATTTTTTGGGTCTTTTTTAGTTTTGTAAATTTTTTAAAGTTTTTTCTATTTCAGAGTCAAACAATATAAGTTGAACATATTTAATCCTATGCCTGCAACACTTAAACTAACTAGTGATCCTAAACTAACAATCACAACACAAATAATAGTTATAATAATCATTGAGCACGCAATGGTAATTAAAATCACTGAATAATTCAACAGTAAAAATGACGTTGCGTGCTTCTTTCGCAAGACAACTTTATGGCGCTAAGTTAAATAAATTAAAAAATTATAGAAATTAAAAAGTCACTACACAACAAAATAATAAGAATACAATAGAACAATATTAGGCTTAAACATAATTGAACTAAAACTTAAAATTTTAAGATAATATTGTCCTAAAATAAGAAATTAACGTCGTTTCCTAGCAACGACGTCAAAAACTTGATAAGTGATACGAACACACGCAGCTTCACCCATGAATATTGAGTCCAAATATCGATCCCACAGAGAATTAGCTTACTTTTTAAATTAAACAAAGTGTTATCCTAAGAATTTACTCATTTTATTCAATTAATAAAAGTTCAAAAGTGTGATTGAAAATTTTATGTCTGCACCGATGAAAGTGTTCTTGTTTCTTTAAGTTTTGGATAAAAATTTCCTTTGAGTAGTGTTTTATTTATTTATAATCTAATCTAAGTATTTCTATTATAGTTGACAAATGAAAGCAAAACTACTCCTTAGTCTCTTCCTTAAAAATAAAAATTATTTGGGTTTCATATCACAATTTAGTTGTCTAAATCATACAAAAATCTCCGGAATTTCATAGCTCTCAATTAATTGCGCTATCCCTCCCAAAAAAGTGTTTGTTAATTTTGTTCAATTATGTTCTCTTCCAAAACAGAGAGATCATAAAAAGTTTGAATATATCAATTGGTCATATTAAACGTAAATAAATCACAATAAGTCAAAGCATCAACATCATATACTCAATTGATAATAACACTTCAGATAGTCCAAATATTCCACACAAACACTACACGAAAAAGTTGGGTCTTAGTTCCAGACCATGTTTATATAATAATAATGAAAATGCATGAAAACCCTAAAACTAGAATAAAAGAAAAGGTTAAAGAAAACATCCGGTATGCTCTTCATTTGAAATTTTCTCAATCCATTGCAGAAATCCTTCCAATTGATCATTTGCACACTCCCACACTCACAAACACACTATTTCACTCACACATGCCTTAGAAGTCTCCAAAATTCTCTCTCATGTGTACAACAGCAACCTTATAAAATTTTGGCCGAAATCATCATCAAAATTGCGAGAACTAAGCAATGTCAGTTCATAGCATTGGGGCGCCGAATCGGGCTTTGGGGCGCCCAAAAAGTGGCGCTGAAGTATCAAGCGCTTTGGTTCTCTGGACTTTTTTTCTGGGTCGAGTGCCTGCTTCGAGTGCCTAGGCATTGTAGCAGGAGTGCCTATACGTTGTTACAGTGGTGCCTTGGTGCGGTTAAGTAACCGTTATCATATTTTTCCAATGTCCTTTCCATTTTGTGGTCATACTAATTTTCTGCAAAAAAACATAAAATAAACACCATCAAAGCACAAAATATCATAAAATTTGTACAATAAATACGACTATATTTTATACATTTCTAATCCTTAACACGAATCAAGTGTTGTAGCATGTGTATTCTTGGTATTTTAGAGGTTTTGAATGCATCAACCTAATTCATTTTGTTATTGATTTTGCTCAATGGGTAATGAATTTGTGATTTTAAACGTGATGGAGCCATTGTAAATTGATTTTTTGCATCACCCTTTGTTGCTGTCTTCACGTTCAATCTGGTTGGTTTATGAGATATAACCGATGTGAAACTTTGTTGCTAATCTACTTTTTCAGTTAGATTGTGATGGTCTAGGATGCTCTCTATATTTTTTATAATTTTGGTTAATGCAATATTAAATTTTGTTCAAATTCTATGGAACAACATGGAATTGCATTTCAAGCTTTCATGTCGTTAACGCATGCATTTAATTCAATTGAACACCCAATTGATCTATGGCTGTGTGATTGCACTAATTCAATTCGATGGGCCCAAGCAAGTCTAAGATTACCGGCTGTTTGACTTTTTTTTGGGGTTAACATAACCTATTTTGAAATGGCAATAATTTATCACCTTTCAAGTTACACCATCTTGTCCTAGCATAATGAGTCATTTTTTAATTGCTTATCATAGACGTACATGCATAGCTTATACTCTATGTTGTTCTCTCAAAATGAATAAAACAAAAATTAAACAAAGTTAAACGACCAGGGTTTAGTGGTGCATTTCTGCATCTGGTTCGCTGTATAGATATGACATCTTACTGTAGGTTTACTTGTGCAATGATCTTTAATTTTACATCCTTGTTTTTCTTTTTTTAGGGTTGCTTGTTTCTTTACAAGTTTGATATCAAGTTTTATTTAATTCCACAATTTTTTCTATATGACATAAGCTTATTTTCATTTTTTGAGTAGACCAAAATGGCCTTCATCTTCATTTGTTTCTTCTGATGGGCTAGTGACTGCAATGGCATATCGCCTTCCACATGTGGTAAGTAAATTCGACTTGGTCTGTTTCATTTGAAATTAGCAATATATCAGGTTTGTTAAAATCCTTGGTTCGTTTTCTTTAGGTGATGGGAGATAGATTAGGCAGCATACGCTGGTGGGATGTGACAACTGGTCTTTCATCTTCCTTCAATACTCACAGAGATGGAATTAGAAGGATAAAATTCTCCCCTGTTGTTCCTGGAGATCGTAGCAGAGGACGCATCGCAGTTCTTTTTTATGATAATACCTTTTCAATCTTTGATCTTGTAAGTGAAAGCTGTATATGCCAAACATTGTATAAACAGTTTGGCTTTTTTCTATTTTCCGATCCCCTTGAAGTTGATTTTCTTCTTTTCCTTTAAGATAATATCTCTTTGTTGCATTATAAAACTCGACTTTTCTAGTTATTTTTGGGTGATTTTTTATTATATTAAACTCCTGGGCTGTGTATACAAACAGTTTCTGTATGGAAAATATATCAATTAACTTTTCTGTCGTGACTCATAGCTTATCTGATTCAATGAACTTTGAGTTGTCATTTAGAGTGGACTGCTTATCATGGAATAAAATTCACACTTCTATTGGTCTGATAACTTGTTATATGCTGACATATTCTTCCATGAAATAATAATGCACTTCGCCATCATTTTCACAAATGTTATTGCTGATATATGGTAGTTGTTCTTGGCATAGGTTGGTTTTGAAGTGGACTGCAATGGAGTATAATTTTTACCCCTTTGGTTGTCATATGGTGTCACATCCCAACTAGCCCCCTTGGTAGGGTCAATCGCAGTGTGACAGAGACTGACAATTTGGTCAGACCAACTCTCATCAGCACTTGTCCTGACTTATATAATTAGGACACAATGGATGATGAATTAGTCTAACTTGATCGCCGTAATATACGTGATACATTGCATTTCATAATTCATTCATATACATATTAGGAAACATGAAAATCATATAATCCAAAATATGAAAACTATACAGAGTTGCTAAATCCAATATAATAAAAAAATACATACCCAAGGCATATGTACAAACTCCTAAAACTATTGTGTAAAAGATGTATAACGACACACTTGGTTGCTCGTTCCGGTGCTCGTTGCCACTACCTGGAAGACAACACTGAATAATGAGCAACAACGAGCTCGGAGAAATAATCAGGACTAGCATAAAATTTTATATATGGAAAAAAAACGTGCATGCTCATAGAAAATTATACATGTTTACACACAAATCATAACTTGCAGACATAGTCGAGAACATGAAATAAAAAACATATAGTATAAAAATCAAGACTGTAGTTTAAACATGTAGTTCGTAAGCTTGAAATCATAAGCAAAAAACATGTTCATAACTGCTTATTATATGTAATCGTAGCAATATCTTTTCATAGAGGTCATTTCATAATAATGTCACTAGTTATATATATATATATGATTCAATTATTTCCTTGTTTTTTCATCATGGGGCGCCACCCTGTCTCAAATGCCATATAAACTATTGATAAATGTTGAGTTTCCCCCGACATAGTAGTTATCGACAACCCCGTGATACTCATGGTTTTCTACCATTATGTCACCGCCTATTCACAACGATTAGAGGAGTTTTGTCCTAGTATAAATATTAGGAGTCGGGAATACTACATCCCTACGTAGTGTACTATCAAACACTCATGTAATAGTCTACCTATAGCATTAGTCGTAACATTTAAATCATCATTGTTATATCAAGCATTTATAAGACATTACTTGTATCATGGTATGAAACATAATAAATGAATACCTGCAGGAAATTCATATTATAAACATCATCATTTGTAGCATAGTTTGTTCATAGTATTACATGTATCATCAGAAAAATAAAAATGCATTCATACATTCAATTGCATGTATTCATTCATAATATGCAGAAAATTTTAAATGTATTTGTGTCAACATAGAAATCATATAAAAGTTTATAGAAGATTATTTTTCTTAAATTAACATAAGATTATTTTACCTTATTTGACTAGTGCCCACATGCTCGTTTCAAGCTCACCGCTTTGTACAACCATCCTGGAGCCCGTAAACAACATAGGATTTCATAAAATTTTACTCAAATCATGAATTAACCCAAAAACTTGCATTAAATGCCAAAACTTACCTTAAAGGGCTTCTTGGCATAAATTTGATTTCCCAAAAACACCAAATTTTTTCCCAACTCTTCTAACACCCAAATCTTCACTTTCCCCTTGCTAGTTTCTTGCTAAAACTCATATAAAAGCTTTTAATTTGCTTTCGACGATGATACATTTCAACGCCTCCGACACTGACGACAATGTGAAAAGTGCGAAAAATAAGACAAACTTCAATTTGGAAGTGAGGAAGGGAAACTTAGAAAATTGCCCCGGGGCTTTGAATCATGAGCTGTTACAACTCTATCTTCCGCTCGGTTCATCTATTTGCGCCCCTACACTGTATCAAGGTTTGTAACCTTGCTACAGGGGGCGGAGCGAGCCTCCTTTGCGTAGGGAGAGGGATCGAGAGAGAGAGAGAGAGAGAGAGAGAGAGAGAGGATTGTTTCAGGAGGAAACAAAAATCGAAGCTCGATGACTTATTTAATTGAACGAATGGATCAAAAGGCGCGAGGTCGGTGACCACAATGCACTTGCGAGAGATTAGTGAAAAATTAAAATATTAATTAAGATAAAATAATTTAATTAAACTTATGACCTCTAAATTTCAAATCTCCCAATTCGTTAACAATTCATACATGGTTTGATCAATTTCAGGCGTCGAATTTAATAAAATTATTTTGATCTAGTTCCGAGAGATGTAAATTTTAGGGCACTTTTAAATTTTGCTGAACTTTACCTGGTTTCTTAAAATTTGGGTATTACATATGGGTTGTTCATGTTGGACTAGAAGATGCTTGTTCTTTTAATTTTTTATTTTGGGTGTTATGGGGTTGGGGCGGATGTTTTGGGTGCGTGTTTGGGTTGTTAGGTGGATATGAGCGAAGGGTGGTGAGGGGATTGTAGCTTATTACGTTATATTTGTTGTTAAGACGCAACTTGTAATCCTTGAATGCTAAACAATATCAAAGAACTTCCCTCTCTATTCCTGATGTAACTTATCTTTAATATTTGGATTTGTTGGTTTCCAGTTGCGACGTGGGAGCTTCCGATATTTGGATTTTGTGATTCCCAGATCGCAGAATCCTGGGAATCGCGGAATCCTGTGGCCTGGCATCACAATGCCACTAAATTAGAGGAGTTGCGATCGTGGGAGTATAAAACCAGGCACGATTCCATCCATATTCTCCTATTGCACGATCTATTTTCCTTTTGAATTTTATTCATAGTTCTTTAATCTAAGTTGGTTTTTTTTAGGCATGAGACTATTTATATGTTTTGTTTTCTGTTTTTGAGAAGTCTTTTTATTTTGTTTGTGAGTTTGAAAATTTTTATCTCTTATTTTTACCTTAAGAAGTGTTGCATCTTTTTGTTTTGCAAGTGGTGTGATCGTACCTTGCTTAGAAACAGATGGTGAAACTTCTCCTCCGTTCGAATTTCACCTATTTGGAGTTTCATTTGCTTTTTCTGCCAGGGCAGCCGTCAAACAACTCCTATTCCATCCAGTTTTCAAACACACCTATTATTTTTCCTTGTCATTCCAAAACCACCTTCTTACAACACCCGTTTCCCAAACACCTTCTAGGAACTCTGGAATGATATCATCTAGTATTAAAATCTGACAAATCTTAAGTTTCTTGCCTTGCATTACCAACCTGATATGTTCATTAAACTTTTATCACTTATGCTAGAGAGATTCTTCTATGGAGGAGTTCATAGTTAAATTTGATCAACTTGTGCTGAAATATAAGTTGAACTAGAGGAGCACATAATAGCAAGGTATCTTGGAGAACCGAGGCCGTCTATTAGGAATGTGGTGCAGCCGCAGTTGTAGTGGTCTCTATTCGACATACATACCTTAGCTTTGTTGGTGTCGGAACAACTTCACCGGGTGGAAACCATACCTTACAGACATAGTTCTTGCTCATAATCATATTGTAAGAGTACACCCAAAGAAGCATCTTAGTCAACCCCGCCTGAGGAAAAATCTGTTTAGACTGGAGAAAATGTTGAAACCTCCAGTACTCTCAAATTCATCCTAGTAAAGAGGTGCTTCAAGTGCCACGACTTTGGGTATTTTGTATCTGGTTGCTCATATAGGAGCGTGTTCTCCTTTACTAAGCAAGGAACAGTTGAAAAATAGACAAGCAAACAAGAGACATTGAAGAAGGTGAGGATGGAAAGGACTATGAGCTTTCAATTGATAAGGGAGAGATGCTAGTAATTCAAGTTGAGCCCATGAGAGAGACTTCAACAAAATTAACATTGGTTGCTCTAGAAGATAATTAGTTCAAGGAGCCAATACCGAGAAGATGAAGCTCTTGTTGAAGCAGTTGTCAGATATCCTGACTGACAGTTTGTCTCATGGGTTCTTACAGACTTGGTTATTGGATGCGCTCAGTTGAGTACTAGAAGTGAGAGAAACATGTTTAATATTTAATGGCTCGAGGCTTGGTTTGTGAGAATACCTATTCAAATGCAGCTTCAGCTCTAATTGTGCAAAAGAATGATAACTATTTATTCTGTTAGGATAAACTTTGGAATGACATATATGTTTTAGAGTTGTCTTAGACGTGAGCATAGATTCCCCAGCCACAACCACTCATTGACTTTGTTATTGTGTTAAATCAATTCCAAAAGCTTACAAGAAGAAGTCTCTCGTAGTCGGGGAGAATGAGTGGGAGCTCCCGATTTGGGCTTTCACAATTCCTAGATCGTAGAATCCCGTAAAATCACATATGTTGTGAAATTGCAGAATCCCACGACTCGACACGCGATGCTGTTAAATTAGTGGAGTTGTGATTGTGGGAGTGTAGAACCGAGCGTGATTCCATCCAGCTTCTGCACGATTTTGTTTTCTCTTTTTGAATATTATTCCTATTCTTATTTCTAATTTGGGTTTCTTTCTACCATGAGATTATTTATCTGTTTTTTTTAGAACTTTTTTTGGTTTGTGAGTTTGGAGATTGTAATCTTTGATTTCTATTCTAAAAAGTGTTGCATCCTTTCTTTTTGTAACCAGTGTCTGTATCTTACTTAAGAACAAATGGTGAAACCTCCTCGTCGCTCGAATGTCGCATATTCAAAGTTTGTTGTTATATGTCGGGGCAGCCGCCGAACGATACCAATTCCCTTCCAAATGTTATTGAACTTACCTACTATTTTTCCCTTGCCATTCCACAACCATTTCGCTATAAAACCTGCTTTTCAGTGTCCTAGAACGGTATCATCTAGAGTTGTAGGTTTCTAATACTTCATGAGATTTTAATGATTTTTAGGATTGTTGATCCTATCTCTGATTATTGTTCTGTATGTATAAGTCTTGTAAATATATATATAATTTTATTGCTCAAAAGTGAAGTTACATGTTTTTAGGAGATTGTATCCCACTACAAATAAAAAAATTACCTTACTCAATTCTAGAGTTCCAACCTCCAGGTGTACAAACTCACCCAAAAAAGTCTCCAAAACAAATACAAGTATACCCCAAAAAGACTCCGAAATAAAAGAAATATCTAAACCCAAGCAAAGAAGAAAGTAAAGAAAAAACAATAGGAAAAAGGTCTAAAGTAGGGCATATTGGGATTGTCCCACATTAGGAGCAGCTTAAGATCAAAATCAGACTTGGTCTTCAAGATTATAACCTTAGTCTGTGTAACAGCTTTAGCAAGGAAATCCGCTAGCCTATTAGTTTCCTTGGGTGTATAGCTCCATGTGATGATAACATTTGCTGAAAGTTATTTAATCCTGCATAAATCAACACTTAAATACCAAGGAGGTCTTTTATCATTAGCCAATATGTCCAACAAAATAGTTGAATCCATTTCAATTTTCAAGAATCTCCAATTCATTTTAGCCGCAAAAAAGAAGGCCAATCAAATATCATATAACTCTGTGGTAAAGCACAAACAACCATACAAGGTTAAGAAAAAAAAAACATAATAGTTTACCTGAATAAAACTTGTAGACCCCACCTGCACCTGCACAATCTGCCTTCCAACTACCATCAGTATTTAACTTAATTCAGGGGAAAGATGGTTGTTTCCACCATACAGGAAATTCCTTACAAAAAATTCTTTCATGTATATCATAACCCAACCAATCCTCTCAGCTAACATAAAAAGATGGCTTAAATTTATGATAAATAAACAGCTTATGTCTATAAGATAGGATATTTGAAATCGCCCTATCCTGCTTAATGCAGCAATTGTCATGCGTGTGTGAATTTATAGCCAAGCAAATGCAGATGAAAGGAATGATGTTAAATATATGTTGTTTATGACTAGGATGAAACCAATATTCCCTGCACTTTGACAGATTCGCCCAACCGGAGGGGTTTTGATAGCAACCCGATCACCTAAAATTGTCCAGATTTTGATAGAGTAGATACATTTAAAAAACACATGGTTTACACTTTCCTCCTCCATCTTGCAAAACAAACATTAGGAGGGGATTCTTAATCCCTTCAATTTAAAGATATCATCCATTGGAACGAAACCAAGTAAAGCTCTCCAACAGAAAAAAGACATAGAAGGGGTCAAACATTTATTCTAAATTACACCACCCCAGTCCAACTTGTCCTAAGTATAAAGTTTTGAATCGATAATTTTAGTAATAGAGCAATTGATAGTATCAATCAACAGACTTTTATTCTTTTGGGACTTATCAAAAGGAATCTTAGAGATATAAGTAGCTTTTTCCTTACCTAACATATTGGTGAGCATCTCCAATTTTCACCATTCATCAAGGTAAAGATCAACCACAATCAAGTCTTTTTTATCATTTGTAAAGCAAGGAGATAGATCTTCTTCCTGGCATTTATCATGCCAAAAGGATAAGCTATCATTCACAAGTTTCCAGTGGATAAAGTCCTCAGCAGTCTTTCATATTTTCAGCATGACTCTCCAAGTTTTGGAATCACCAATCTTGGAATGAATCTCCAATTGGTGAATGTTTCTACAATATTTGCTTTGCATGTATTTGGCCCGTAGAGATTCAGCTTTTCTAAATTTTAACCACTGAAGAATAGAATTGACCTCAGCTAACTGCTTTAATTGTCAAAATCCTTGCCCACCTGCATTTAAGGTATACATAGCACCTTTCAGTATGCCCGATTTCTTTGTTTATGATTCTCAGGCCATAAAAAGTTATTAAAAGGCCTTTTAAGTATTAGTTGTGTGTCATATTTGATCCTTAACACCTGAAACACTTTTCAGCAAAGTAATCTTTTCCCAAAGAATTAAAAAAATTGTCCAATCTCCAATTTTGCTTTTAATTTTATCCACCCCAACATGAAATTGCATCTGTTTTCTCCTAAGTATTTTAAGTGGAGATCAACAATGGTAGAACCAGTATACTCATGTACCCATGCCTTCATATTCCTATTCACATGTTTCCCAAAATAAGGACGACATTTCTCAATATTAAAGCACATATCAGAAGCTTCCTGAAATGATATGAGAGTATGATATGTTTTTTTGATAGAGTATTTGGAAGCATTAGTGAAAAATAATCACATCATCAACATAGGCCAAATGGCTAACTCCCATTCTAGCCTTATTTTTGTATTGTGTATGGTAATGTTAAATCTGCAGGGAATTAATTAATCTAGAAAAATAATCAAATACTAGAATAAAGATAGTATGTGAGAGAGGGTCCCTCTGTTATATGCCTCTACTAGAAGTGAAAAAGCAATGTGCGCTTGCCCATTAAGGAGCACATGATAATAGTTGCCCTCCAACTAACCTTTGATAAAATTGCAAAACTTTGAGTTGAAGCCCCTAGATTTCATGGCAAAGTATAAATTTCCAGCTAATAGTGTCATGAGCTTTTCTTAAGTGCAGTTTGATAATAAGATTTCCCCATCTGCATTTATAGTCAAGATCACATATTAATTTTTGTGCCAATAAAATATTATATGTTATACGTTATCCCATAAAAATAGGGGAAAAACATAAAATTTTAGGAACAATCATGTTCATGGTTCCCAAAAAAAAAAAAAATCAAACTTGTCGTGTCATCATTGCAAGTTACTTTTTAACGTTTTATGGCTCCTTTTTTTTGTCATTGTTATTTTCTTGACCTAGTTATATCGTAAAATAAATTATTGATAAGTAGTGTACATAGTGAAAATCTTTTCTTTCTGAAGTTTTAATTTAATGAATAAAATGATTATTTTACTTCCTGAAACCTTCTTTTTTAATTTTTGTAAATCGTTTGGATATGTTATGACATTGCTACTTCCTATATAAATGGATCAACGGTTTTTTGATACTCATAACTGGTTTTATCTCAACTGTTTACAGGACACATCAGATCCTTTAGCCTTCGCTCTTCTGCAGCCACAATCCACTGGAACGCTTGTTCTGGAACTTGATTGGCTACCAATGAGAACCAAGAGAGATGAACCACTTGTATTGTGTATTGCTGGGGCTGATAGCAGTTTTCGCCTAATCGAAGTTGGCGTGTAGGTTCACACTAAACCAAATATTCTTTCATTCAGCATCTTTCCTAATGCATCTGTTTTATAATCTTCATTAGCCTAATCTGGTTAGTTGGGCTGCAGTCGTTATTGCAGTTGATATTTTATTATCATGACCTAATTTAGGATCTTTATGTTGTTTTACTGTTATACTAGACAACTGAGAAGCTCTAATTACAATACTGAACGTTTTTATTTTTGGTGCTCGTTAATCTAATGGTTTATTGCTTCTTGCTCCATGTCAATATTAGTTCTGAAGGAAGAGATGGATGGAATTGTTAAAAGGAACATTTTGCCATTGTCAAGGTCCACTTTTGGTGATATTATCTTCTCCCCTCGTTCACCCACCTTGGCTTGGGTGGAGTGGGCTGTAGGTATGCAGGGAGGCATTAGAACATGCACTTCAACATTTTTAGAGGGTGCATATTTAGAAAAAATTATTCCAATATGTGAATACCAAGTGACAAGAATCTATGTGAGAGATTGTAACAGTAATAGATCTACAGATATTAATTGTCGACATGATATTTAAATGTTTTCTTAGGACTAGTTTCCCATTGGTTTCACTTCAGTTCATGTCTCAACAATAACAAAAACAACAACAGAAAGAAGCCTTTGTCCCACTAAGTGGGGTCGTCTACATGAGTCCTTTTTCTCCATTGTGTCCTATTTAGTGTTATATTTTTATTTAATTATAATAAATTAAGATCATTTCTTATACAATGTGCTCAAGTTTTTTTAGGTCTATCTCTACCTATCTTTACCTAAGTCAAATTTAAAATGTTTACTCTCCTAACAAGGTCATAAGAGGGTCGATATTTAACGTGAGGAAACCATCTAAGGTGACTCTCTCTAATCTTGTATGTCACTGGAGGTACTCCAACCTTTCATGGATATATTTGTTTCACATTTTTATTTAAGTGTAAAGCAACTCATTCACCTGTGCATTCTCATCTCAATAACACTTAATTTAATGCTTCTCTTTTACAGACCAACATTCTGCACCATAAAGCATTGCAGGTCTCACCATTAGTTTTTAAAATTTTTTTGTAAGTTTAAGCAGTGTTTTTTATCACATAATATGCCCGATGTGTCCCTCCACTTTAACCACCAAACTTGAATTCTACTAATAATATCCCCATTTATATCACCATCACTTCAAACAATAGACCCAGGATGTGTAAAACATTCAATTCTTTTAATGACTTAGATTACCAAGTGTTACGACCTTGCTACTAGATCTACTACTATTAAAATTGCATTCAATTTTAGATCTACTCAAATGAAAATTTTTAGATTCTAAAGTTGACCTCCATAAGTTTTTTCTGAACTCTCTCTCAAGTCTTATCCACAAGAAGGATATAATCAACAAAAAGCATACATTAAGGTACATCCTCCTATAAATGTCCAGTATTGACATCCATAACTAAAGCAAAAAGATACTGGCTTAAGTCGATCCCTGATGTAATCCAACTGAAATAGAAAAATATTTGGCCAATCCTCCTTGTGTTTGAGCACAAGTAACATCTCTAGTGTACGTAACTTTAATAATTTGAATATAAGCATTATAAACACCTTTCTCTTCTAAAACTTTCCAAAGTACTTCTCTCGATATCTTAGCATAAGATTTTTTTTAATTTAATAAAAGTCTTATATAGATCCTCCTTATTCTCTCTGTACTTCTCCCTAATTTTTCTCAATAAATGCATAGCTTTCATGGTATACTTGTCTGACATGAATTCAAACTGATTTAAAAAAAAATTTGTATCACGTCGTAACCTATATTCAGCTATTCTCTCTCATAACTTTAATGTATGTCACATGTACTTAGGTATTTTATAATTTGCACAATTTTATGATCCTCTTTATTCTTAAAAATAGGAATCGATGGACTCCTTCAAACTTGTCTGACATTTTTTAGTTTTTCAGGTAATATTAAATGGCTTAGTAAGCCAATCAATTCTCAAATCTAAACGTTTTCACACTTCAATTGGAACACTATCAAGTTTTACTATTTTTCCATACTCATCTTCTTTAAAGCTTCGTCAGTTTCTATTTTATTAATGCGACGGTGAAAATAAAAAAAAAATTATTATTTATGATATTAAGATTAGTAAAGTTGATCATATTTTTATGATTTTTATCGAATATTTCATCAAAATATTTCACCCACTTATGTTGAATATCCCATCTAATAAAATTATTTTTTTTATTTTCATCCTTGATGCATTTAACTTAAACTAAATCTTATTTTTTTTATCTCGTTGCTCGACAAGTTTGTCTATATTTTTATTATCATATTTAATATCTAATTTTTTATAAAGATCAATTAAATCATAATTTTAATCATCACAAAATATTCTCTAAAACTCTCTATAGACTATCTTTTTTTTTTTTTTTTTTCAATTCTACATGTTATTACATTTAGATTAATTTTTATAACATAATTTCTTATTTTTCATCTTTTCTTGCATTTTATTATCCTACCACTAACTATTTTTATTTATAAAACTTTTTCCTTTTGATTCTCTAAACATATCTTTTGCAACTTGGTTAATAGTAATTGTTACTTTATCCCACATTTGTGACTGTTATGATTTTGGGAAGCATAAACACTTAATAGAAGTGTAGTTTGATTTTCAATTCTATTAATTTCTACAACATTATTTTTGGAACTCTTATTTATTATTACACTTACACAATTTTTGGTAGTACTCCTACTTGAATACCAAAATTTAAAACCTAAGTTATTAATCTTCCTAATCTTTTCTCCAACCTATTTAGTTTTTTCAATGCATATGCTCTTTATCTTTTTATTAACCATAATATCTACTAATTTCATTAATTTATTTGTGAGAGAACTTTTATTCATGTGACACTATATAAATTTCAAAGTTAGGCTTCAAGCATCTTATTTTTTGGTGGAAAATGAAGGTTGTTGTAAGCTCGGTACTTTTTTTTATTTATTTATAATAAGAAAATAAATGTTGAAAATTTACAGCTCATCCTATAGGGCAATGTCAGAAATCATTTAAAAATTAGTGAATAATTCCTTTAATAGCTCACTATGTGGGCTTTATAGAGGAGCTCTCGTATAGTATTTCCCATCTATCAAGCTGCTACATAGTGCAAGGTGGTTGGCTTTTTTTTTCTGCCAATTCGTGCTAGATACGGACATCAGTTAGTGAAGGAGCTCCTTTGCCTGCGAAAGTTGTAAGCTTGTAATAATGGAGTGAAGGAGCTTCTTCATGACACTCTCCTTTCCTCAGAAGCACCAGGGCCCTCTTCTGTCTGACTATGCATACCCAACCAGCGCACCAAGGTAAATTAAGATCAGAATTGTGTGCTATTAAATTCTTTTGCTAAAAGCAATCTTGTTATGTACTGCAAAAAGTTTGAAAGTAATCTTGCTGAGTACTCCATTATTGTTTCTCTCGTTAAGTTGCTAAGTGAAGCAGTAATGTTGAAGAATGGGCGCTGCGATGATTCATTTGCGAACCCATCCTTTAGAAAGAGTAAACTGGAAATAAGTACTTGTGGGCTGGATTAAGCCATATGCTACAAGATAGGACCTTGTCGTTGAATTCATGATGATTTTTGACAATCAAGAGAGCTGAATTTCAAAATAGGCATAGAGTAAAAGAGGCAAGCTTTGATGACATTACCTGGATTAAGGCCAAACATTTTTTTTTAACTCTGATTCACCTATTGCTGCAATTTGTTCATCTTAAGGAAAAAGTTTATTTGGTCCCTTGTATGTGGATGTAAATAAATTGGGATGAATATTACAGAAGAAGACTTGGTAATGGCACAGTGAGAGAATGCATGCTTAACTAAGCATATGCAATCTAATCAAGAATTAATATCAAGGCGATGTTGGGATATGGGATAGGGCGTAAATAAAAGTTTTTTTTTTTTTTTTTTTGCTCTTCCCTGGAAGTAAAGAACTCATTAAATTATCCATAGCGTTGGCTTGTTGCTATGATGAAGGGCCCTCCGGCAACTCTCTAATGACACCTTCTATTAACAACTCTTTTGTGGCTTCTGCTATAGTGACATGTTTCCTCTTTTGGAGTTGGTGCTTTTATGACAGTGTGGTGTGATATATTATCTATTATCTATTTCTAATAGGTTCAATAACTTTCTATTGATATATTTTATGGGAAAATCTCTATGTTAGCATTTCATCCATTTTCCCAGTTGCTGGCAAGTTTTTCCATGGTCTTCCAAATATGGGCTATGGAGATTGCTTATAGATTCATAATTGATTTCTGTTTTGCTAGGGGCTGTTTTGTTGGATTTGTGGATTCTTGTCGTGGTCTGATCAAGCTATCCTAAGTATCATACTATGTGGATGGTATCCAATGCATTTTGTATAGTGGTTGATTTTCCACATCTTCAAATTCACTACACCAACCAATCCATTTTGTTCTCTTGATTCAGTTTTAAGTAAATACTTTGGATGGTATTTCTTCTAGACTTTCTAGCTCTTCAATGGCTAGGTTAGTGGTGGAAATCGATGTTATTACCTTAGGAAGAAATTTGAATTAATGCCACAACTATTGGCTACTGGCATTGGCGCGTGATTACCGCGATTCCACGGTTCCGCTTGATGAAGATCCCGCAGCCGTGGGAGTAATGGGCCCCAGGAAATATTTTTATTTATTTATTTTGTATTTACAACAATTTACTTCCTTTTTTTCCCCTTTTTTATTTTTTTTCTTTATTTTTTAATTAGGTTGTTTTCTAACCTTTATATAGGTTGTATTTTGGTTGTTTGGATTTTTAGCTTGATTTTATTTGTTTTAGAGTTTTTTCTCTAATTTATGCTTTCTAGAGTGTTATAACTTCTTTGTTTTGCAAGTGATGTGTTTGTAGCACCTAGGAATAGGTGGTGGATCCCCCTCTAACACGAGGCTTTTTTCTTGCTTGAATCAGCAAGGCTTTTTCCCTGCTTGAACCGGCCTAGAGTGGCTAAACTAGCTCATTAGGAAGGAAAAGGGGTCCAAATGAACTAGAGTTGCCGCCCATTAGGAAAGGGTTTTATGAGGATTTAGGACAGCTTTGTGTTTTCAGTCAGGACATATGTCGACGTTCACATTTTTCCCTTCTAGGGCTATATCCAAGGACAAGCGGTGCTCTGGCTGTATCTCGTTTCGAGATGGTGATTATCATCGACTTTTTCATTCTCCGTAACCTCCTCATCATTGTCGTTGTCATCGTACCTTGCTGCAGACCATCGGAAAGAATCCTCGTTGTCGCTGCCCTCCAAAACCACTTCTTGCCGCTGTTATCTGTCAACCTCCCTACAGTCCAGCCTCATCTCACTCCATTTGCAACCAGACCCCTTGCAACCAAAAATAAAATCTATCTCCATAGCAAACACCAACCACACTTCCACCCTGCAACCAACCACCAATCCCACTTTCCCTATTGCAGCTAACCTCATCTCCCCCTTTCCCCTCCTACAACCACCCACAACCACGTAACCACCCTCTTACCATTCAATTCACTAAACCAACCACTATCCTTTGGAATACACTTTAGTTGAGTTTGCTTGTATTTGTCATAATTTTTTTTGAAGTGTGTTTGGTTGTAATCACTGATTTGCTTTCTATAATAATATTTTTTTTATATTGTTGTTTGGGTTAACTCTGGTATCAGAGCTAGCCTAACCCTTGTCCTATCTTACGTGATTGTTCTATAATAATATTTGTTTTCTTATTGTTTTCTGGGTTAACTCCCCCTTTCCCCTCCTACAACCATCCACAACCACGTAACCACCATCTTACCATCCAATTCACTAAACCAACCACTATCCTTTATACACTTTAGTTGAGTTTGCTTGTATTTGTCATAATTTTCTTTCAAGTGTGTTTGGTTGTAATCACCGATTTGCTTTCTATAATAATATTTGTTTTCTTATTGTTGTTCGGGTTAACTCAGGTAAATTAAATATTAATAAAAAAATCAACAAAATCAATTGTACATTATGCATAAAGATCATGTTAACCCACTGTAAAAATTAGAAAATTATTTGAATAAGTTTAAGCACTAAAGTTGATTTTCTAAGAAACATTGTATCAAAGCTAGTCTAACTCTAATCCTATCTTAGGGTTTCTAGCACTCACATATGCTCAAGTATATCTGCACAGAAAATTTTTTTTCCCACCCTCCTCCGCCTTTACGCATCACTTTCCGCTTACCCACCCTCAAACTCTAATCATGCCTTTGTGGAGGCAATTGTCCGAACCTGATTAAAAGTTTACCATGGAAGAGCTATAGCAACAGCTTTGTCGAGTGTAACAACGGCTTGATGACATTAAGGAAAAGACTCGTGGAGAGGTTACTGGTGAGTGTAGTAGCAAGATCTGAGGAGAGGGAGGAATACCTGAATCCTTTTTGTAGGGATGATTCCAGTGGAGAGATGACAAACCACAACATTTTGGGATACAATATCAGAGATGGTCGAGATGAAGAGTTGTTAGAAATTACAGAGATGAAGTATTTGTTAAGAGACAAAAAAATGAAGTGCCTGTTAGGGGATACGTAAATGAAGTGTCTATTAGTGAGTACAAAGATGAAGTGCATGTTGGAGGATACGAAGATGAAGTACGTGTCGAAGGATACAAAGGCTCATAAGTGAAAGTGGACACACTGGATTTTGAGGGGAGAATGAATCCTGATGATTTCATAGAGTGGTTGCAGACCGTAAAGAGAGTTTTTGAATACAAATAAGTGCCAGATGACCGAAAAGTGAAACTACCCTCTAATAAACTTAAGATGAACGCTTCATTGCGGAGCAAGATTACTACCTAGGAGAAGATGACGAGAGAGTTGCAACGACAATACCCACCCCGACACTATCGTTAGGATTTTTTCTTGAGGCTCCACTACCTACAAAATAGGGAACTATCAATGGAGTACACAATAGAGTTTATGCAGCTTAAGTTGAAATATGATCTAACAAAGCCAAAGGAGCACGTGATAGCCAGGTACTTGGGAGGTCTGAAGCCCGTCGTCTGCAACATGGTTTATCTATAACTTTACTAGTCTTAGGGTGATGTTTTGACCTGACACTAAATGTGGAGAGACAACACAAGATTGAGCAAGCATCCACCGTCATTCAGACAACCACCTACAGTTGGAGGTAGGGTTGTAAACGAGCCGAACACGAGCGAGCCTGGGCTCAACTCGTGTTCGGCTCGTTTATATTTTGAGCTCAAAAAGTATGTTCGTGTTCGGCTCGTTTGCTTAGCGAGCCGAACACGAGCCGTTCGCGAACAAAGAGTCATTTTAACAAACCTAATCAAGTAGTCATAAGATGTTAAGAATTGGGGTAAGATTTAAAACATCATTTGAATCTAATTTAATAACTTTTATTCCATTTTCTTTATTAATATTTTAAATTGATTATAAATCTTTGTAGCTTTGTAGTCAATTAATTTTTTTAAAAATACTACTTATCAAATATATATATATATATATATATATATATATATATATATATATATATATATATATATATATATAATTGATTAGTAGTATTTTGAACCAAAATGAGTCGAACACGAACGAACGAATATTTGTTCGTTTTGTTCGTGTTCGGCTTGTTAACTTAGCAAACGAGCCAAATACGAGCTTCTTAACGAACCGAACACGAGCTGTTCGTGAACAACGAGCCGTTTTGACAGCCCTAGTTGGAGGCATCAATAAGAGCACACCTCATGGAGTTGAGAAGACTGTTCAGGAGAATGATAGTGCAATTCACAGTGAGAAGTTTGATAAGAGTAACATTCCAAATACAGTTCAAGTCAGGAAATGCTTCAAATGCCATGAATATGGGTATATATCCTCCAGTTGCTCGACGAGTCGAGTTATGTTCTTCACCGAGCAGGGTGAGATACTTATGGTTCAACAGGTCCTACAGACTGAGGCTACAAGGGATCAACAGTGGTTTTGCCACCACATATTCTACATATGTTGCACTGTGAAAGGTAATGTATGCAGCCTCATCATCGATGGAGGGAACAACAAAAATGTGATGTTTGTATATATGGTGGATAAGTTGAGCCTCACGATTCAAATATACTCCCAATCATACTCTCTAATGTGGTTGAGAAAGAACAATGGAGTCAACATTAAAAAGAGTTGTCCCATAGAGTTTTCAATAGTGTATCAGCTGCAGGATTAGGTTTGGGGCAATATAGTGCACATGGATTCCTGCCACATCCTATTGGGGAGACTGTGGCAGTTTGATTACATGACTCAACATGCCAAGTACAGGAACACCTACTTATTCACCAAAGATAAAAAACATATCGTTCTCTATTCTTTTGTATAGTTTGAGATTATAGGTGTTCAGAGGGATCTATTTTGTTGACGATAGAGGATAACAGGGCTGAGGCGCCGATTCCAAACACTAGGTGGTCACTATAGAGAGTATTTGAGAACATCATGATCGATAAAAGGACTGGCACACCAAGTAGGTCACTGTTAGAGGGAGTTCAACTTGTCCTCACATCAGATATAAATGAGCCAACCTAGACTACCTTTTGAAGACTTTGCGGGTCACACTTGGCATGAAGTCCCAGTTTAGTTCAACAGTATACTCTCATATGATTGGACCGATATGATGGTTTCTCGCAAGTGGGGAAAATTCCTCAGTTGTTTTGGGTGGCAGCACATTCGACAATGGGATTCAGGTGCTTTTAGTGTTGCATTCGACAATGGGATCCAACGCATTCGACAATGGGATCCAGGTGCTTTTAGGGCCGCAATCAAAGATACTTCAGCCCCGGGAGATTACAACAATGTCGTCTCTTTCAAAATACAGACATAAGCTTTGACAAATGAGGTTGAAGCTTTCCCAACTCCGGGAGACTAACGTGGAGTTTATTCTTGCCAGAACCGACAGTGCTTTTTCCTTGCTTGAACCAGCCTGGGGTGTATCCAAGGAAAGCGGGTTGGCCGACCGTAATGATTTAAGGTTGTTACCCATTAGGAGTGAGGTTTTTCCCTATTAGTTACCTAGTATTATTTATATGTTGTTATTATATTTTAGGGCAATTTTTATTGTGTTTTCTGTTAGGACAGCCATAGGCGTCTAAGGTTTTCTTCTTTAGGGTTGTATCCAAAGGAGAGTGGTGCTCCGGTTGATTCTCATTCTGAGGTGGTGATTATCCTTGACATTCCCATTATCTGCAATCTCCATTTCACTATTGTTGTCATCGTATCTTGCTGCAGACCACAGAAAACAACCACTAGTTGTTTCTCCCCTTGTCGCTTTCATCCAAGTCCACTTCTCATTGCTATTATCTATCAACCTTTTTAAAGTTTAGTCACATCCCACTCCACCTTTAACCAAGCCCCTTACAACCAACCGCAAATCCTTTTTTCCTAGCCAACTCTAACCCACTCTCATCCTGCAGTCAACCCAACCCCACTTTCTCTACATCAACCAACCACAGCTCCCCTTTCCCCATCCTATGGCCGTCCACAACCACGTAACCACCCTCCTACCATCGAATCCGCCAAACCAACCAACACCCCTTGGATAGAGTTGATTTTGCTCATATATGTTATAATTTCCTTTCAGGTGTGTTTGGTTATAATCACTAATTTGTTTCAATAATAATATTTATTTTATTATTTTTGTTTGAGTTAACTCTGGTAACCCTCAATGTCATCACCTCGCCGTTTTGTCGCTCGCCCTCTGTTTGAAGTCGAATGGTCGCGAAACAATTGCCACCTTTTGTTACAACAAGAAATTGGAGTTTTCCTGCTTCTAGTTTTTTGTCTAGCCATCGTTTACGCGAAATTTAAGCTGCCATGCATCCGTCACTCTTGTTGACCATCCTATAACTTCCTTAATGCTTTTTTGTGTGCTTTTTTGTGCTATCTCCCTAGAGTTAATCAAAATTTTGGTTGAAAGAATGTGATGTCATGCCTTCAAGGATAAACCCTCAATGAGGTGCCTAGGAAATCCCCATGGAGGATATGCAGTGGGAAATTCTTTAATTGCAACTGAGATTTACCGATTTTGAAAAGAGACATGGAAAAGTGTTACCCATAGCTACAACAGTGACTTCCCAGATGAAGGAGATGAAAAAAATTCTTTCCACTAAAAAGTTTCAAGTGATGAAGAGCCGGTGTTATATCCATTAAACATTTAGTATAAAAAGAGAGAGATATTGAGTTTGGAGTAAATATGAATTTATCGGATTTTGACCGGCACATCAATCTGAACGAGCTCATCGAGCGACTGCAGATAGTGGAACGAGTCTTTAAATACAATGTCATTCTCCATAATAGAAGGGTAAAATTAGTCCCCACCAAGTTTAAAAAGAGTGCATCTGTATGATGGGAAAATTTAAATTTCTTGCACTAGCATGAGGGAAAATGAAATTACTAATTGATCCAAGATGAAAAAAGAAGATGCAACTCAAATATCTATCAGTATATTATAGACAATGTGTTCTTGAGACGTTATCGCTTAACAAAAATATCTCTCAATAGAGAATACACTCATGAATTTGAGCAACTTTTGTTAAATTGTGACTAGTTGAGTTTGAGGAAAATATCATAGCTTGATATTTTGGGGCATTGAGATTGTTTATTGGCAATGTCGTGTAGTTACAACACTGAATTATCAAGTCTACACCACTATAAATATGATTGATCATTCATACAAGTAGAAAGAGCACATTGACCAAATTTCTCACACCTATCCCTCAAGAAGAGAAGGCAAACATAGGAGGAAAAGAGGACTGACCAAGCTAACACCCCCATAACGTTTCTAGTTAAGAAGTATTTCAAATATCATGGGTATGAACACATTGCATAGTGGCTGATTTCTTTTACCAAGCAGGGTGTAGTGGAGGAGGCAGAGAGCGAAGGACCAGAGGAAGAGAATGAAGTGACGTACCAATTATCCAAAGATGAGGATGAGATGTTTGTGGTTCGACGAATTCTCTAAACTGTATTTAAGAGAGATCAACAGTGACTCAGGCATAGGATCTTCTGTACTCATTATACTGTAAAATTGAAGGTATGCATTTTCATTATAACTGAAGACGACTGTGAAAATATGGTATCTACACAGATGGTGGATAAATTGAAGCTTATTACCTATAAATACTCTCAATTATATTCTTGACAACTGTGAAAATATGGTACTGCATTTTCATTACATTAGAGAGAGTCGTCTTAGATGGTTTGTTCACATTAAACGCCGACCATCTGATGATCCGATTAGAAGATTAGATGTTTTAGATTCGAATTATGTTAAGAAAGGCAGAGGTAGACCTAGGAAGACTTGGGCATATTGTATAAAAAATGTTCTTAATTTATTTGAATTAAGTGAAAATATGACACTAAATAGGACACAATGGAGAACAAGAATTCATGCAGTCAGCCCCACTTAGTGGGATAAAGGTTTTGTTGTTGTTTGTTTGTTTGTTTATATTCTCTGTCATGATCGAAGAAGGGAAATGAGATTTGTGTTTATAAGAGAGTTTATGAAATTTTCAATTAGAAACAAGCTGCAAGATCAAATTTAGTATGATGTTGTCTCTAGCATGTTTATAACATTCTGTTAGCCAATTGTGGCAGTATAATAGTACACGTCATGATAGTCACAAAAACACCTATACATTTAACAAATATGGGAAGCGTATTGTACTTTTGTCATTAATGAAGTCAGTGGTGTTCAATACTCATATAAGGATAAAAGTTATCATGTCTCGTGTAACATTTCTACATGTCGTGAGAGAGGGCAAGTGGGCCTGACCTTAGTTATGCTAGACCGCAGTGATATGAAGGAGTCAATACCTTAGGCAATGCGACCTTTGCTTGCAAAGTTTCGGAATGTTCCGACGGATCATATGCCACCTACATTATCACCCTTATGAGTAACTCAGTATAGACCTTATATCAGGATCAGTGCTCCCCGACCGACTAGCCTACTAGATGTGATCAGCAAAATATAAGGAGCTACATAATCCAATTGAGGATCTGCTGGACCCATGGCTAGTTTGCGAGAGCTTAAATCCAAGTGTTGTCAGCTTTGATCGCACTTAAAAAGGGTAGATCATGGTGCATGTATAAATAGTAGAGTTGTGAACAAGATCAAAATCAATATGCCACCTGCATTATCACCCTTACTTCAACATGTTATAGACCTTATCCCATAATCAGTTCTCCTTAATCGACTAGCCTACTGGATGTGATCAACAAAATATGAGGAGCTACGTAACCAAGTTGAGGATCTGGTGCGAAGATTAGTTTGCGAGAGCTGCAGTCCATGGGTTGTGTCAGTTTTGATCGTGCCTAAAAAGGATGGATCATGGTACATATGTATAGATATTATGGTGGATCATTGTGCAGTGGTATAGATAGTATAGCTATGAATAAGATCACAATCAAGTAAATGTTTTCTATTCCTAGATTGGGTGATTTGTTTGATCAATTGCATGGGTCCAATTTTTTCTTAAAGCTTGATCCGCATAGTGGTTATCGCCAGATCAGGATGAGACTAGTGTCTGAGTGAAAGACAATCTTTAAGATACGGGATATATTGTATGAGTGGACAATAATGCTTTTGGCCCATCCAACGTCTCAAGCATTTTCATATGGCCGATAAACCAAGTTTTTCAAACTTTCATCGAAAAATTTATGGTTGTGTATTTTGATGACATCCTTGTGTACAACAGTTTAGAGGAGGAACTCTTAAAAGCATTTGTGATAAATTTTTGAAATTCTTCGCACAGAGCAGCCATGTGGCCATTCAAAAATGTCTCTTTCATCAAAAACATGTTTTTTGGGATACATTTTTCATTTGTTAGCATTGAGATGAACCCAATTAAGATTGAGGCTATTGTGACCTGGCCTTGATGCCAATTATTTCTTTGGTGCATCAGTTCCATTTTTACTTTTTTTACCGGAGGTTTATTAGAAATTTTAGCTCAATCACGACACTTTAGACAGAGCTTTTAAGTTAGATAATTTTGTTTTATTAAATGATGCTCAAAATACTTTTGATGCTTTGAAGAGACATGTGACTTACACCCTCGTTCTAGCCCTCTAATATTTTAATCAAGTGTTCAAGGTTGATTTAATGTATCTAATGTGAGAATTGGAGTTGTGCTAATTTTCTTCAGTAAAAAATTGAATGATTTTAGGATGAATTATTCCTACAATAAAGAGTCTTATTTTATTGTGAGAGCACTCAATCATTGGATTTATTTTTTGCTGGCAAATGAATTTACTTTTTTCATTGACCACGAGGCCCTAAGATTTTTGATTATTTAGAGTAAGCTAAAGGGAAGACATGCAACATGAGTGAAATTTCTTTGTTCATTCTAATTTGTGCTCAACATAAGGCAGGGAGTCACAACAAAGCAGCAGATGCACTAGGTCACCGCCACTTATTAATCACAACTATGCAGTCTAAAGTAGTTGGTTTTGTGATGTTGAAGGCTTTATGTACAAATGAAAAGGATTTTCAGGTTGTTTGGAACTGATGCGAGGATAGACCGTATGAGCAGTATCATAGATCCGATAGGTCTATCTGTTTTTTTAGAATAGATTATGCATTCCTTGGGGTTCACTTATGGAGGCCATTTTAGAGTGTCATAGTGGAGGGATGGCATGATCTTTCCTATTCTAAAATAGGGACGCTCACCTTCTTCCTTTGGGGGGCTGGCCACATTTCGAATCCATCCTCCCTGTACGAAGCCGCTCAGCTCTCTTGCCAGCTTCGCCTCCCAGATTCCGGAGCTTCTCCTTGCTGCACCGAAGAAGCTCACCCCGCCCACCCGCTCGCCTCACCCGCTCTGCTCCCGCTCGCCCATTTCTTTCTCGCGCACGACCGAGGGCTTCACCTTGGCCCCCGTTCCTCTTCTGGGAACCGACGCCCTCACCTCCGCCTCTCCTCTTCCTCAGTTGACACCGCTCGATGCTCTCACCTTCTCCTCCGGCTCCTCTGTGAACCGAAACCCTCGCCTCTCCTCTCTACACCTGAAATCCTTGCGATCTACCTCCGACGACATCTTCCACCGGCAGCTGGCGAACCCACTCCTTTTTTATCCAGCTAACTGCAAGCTCCCTCCCATTCGCAAAGGTAGGCTTCTTCCCCCTTCCTCCTTCGGGCACAAGCAGCTTTTATGCATCTTCCCCTTCTTGGACTTCACGGTATGCAATTAAATTTCTCTGCTTACCAAGTTATGGAAACTTGTCTTTGTTCCAATTCTGGCGCATCTGCTTTGCTTCTGCCATGCATTTTCTTTGATATTTTATTATTGTAATTGACTGGTTGTAACTTGTGAATTTATTCATGCATTTTATCAGCATAGTTTAAACAACATGAAGTAGGCATTTGAAAAAAAAAAGGGGAAGAAGGTATCCATACATGCCACTTAACTTTCATGTATTTACATATCTAACACCCAAAAACTTCAATTTTTACACACATACCACTCAAATCCTTCCTAGCACATAACAAATACCACCATTTTAACTTTTAAGAAAGTAAAATACACATGTTCATGCTTAGGTAAGTTATGTAAGTAAAAATTGTTGTTTTGGTGATGGACATGTAAATTCATGAGAATTAAGTGGTATGTATTTAATTGTCATTCGTTTAAACCATGTGAGAATTAACCTCATTCCTTCTAAGGAGTGGTTTCATTTTTCGAAGCCTAAGTGCTTTAGGGGGGATCCAAATAAAGTCTGCTACTTGGGGTAGAAGAATTTACAGGAAATAAAATTGAATTCTCTTACTTTTCTAATTGATTGCACCTTTTAGCCTATGACCAGACGTTCAACTATATTTGTGTTGTTGTTGCTTACCGGAGTGTACTGCTACTTTTTAGGAGTTTTGTGCTGCATCTAAAGTGTTGTTTGGTGGCTTTAGGGGCGCTGTAAAGTGTTGAAAAATACTTGAAAGTGATGTCTGGTGTTGTAGTTGGCTGCTTGGAGCTAATTAGGTGTTGCCTAGTGTTGTTTGATCTTTCAAATTTCGGTTTGGGTTCATAGGAAGCCATAAAACTGTTGTTTGGTGTTTCAAATTGCTGTTTAGGTTTGTAGCAGACCATAAAAGTGTTGTTTGATCTTTCAAATTGCTATTTGGGTTCGTAGGAGGCCATAAAAGTGTTGTTTGATCTTTCAAATTGTTGTTTGGGTTCGTAGCATGCCATTAAAGTGTTGTTTGATCTTTCAAATTACTTGATGGTTTCATAGGAAGCCATACAAGTGATGTTTGATGTTTCAAATCGCTGTTTGGAGTCACTGAGAACTGTAGAAGTGTTGATTGGAAGCTGATCTTTGCTGTAATTGTCTACTTGGAACCTGCTAATCACTGTAGAAGTGTTGTTCGGGGTTTAGAATTGTTGTAAGAACTGTTTGGAAGTTGTCCTTTGCTGTAAATGGTTGTTTGGAAGCTGTCCATTATTGTAGAGGCACTGTCCATTGTCGTATAGGTGTTGGGAGAGCTGTAAGAGAGTTGTAGGATATCCTTTAGGCTTCATGGCTGCTGTCCGGAGTCGCAAGAAGCCGTAGGATTGCTGTGCGGAGTTGTAGGAAGCCTTATGATCATCGGTTTGGAGTTCCTAGCTGTTATTACTTCTTGTTCAGCTGCTTACCTTTTTTCTGCAATTTATTTACATTTCCTGCGAATTATATTATGCTTTGTGAGCTAAACATGCAACAGGGATAGCAGCAGCAGATACGCCACGTACACAGGTACATTTTATTTGTTATTGTTTTACCATTATGATTTACTCTTGCTCTAACACATTATGCAGGTGTTGTTTATAATTTTATTTTCAAAACAAAATATTTTTTTTTAAATAAACAAATTTTCAAAAAAAAACATGTCATTTTGAATTTACGGGAGTCTCTTGGAGGAGGTAACCCACAGTTGCTAACGAGATCTCCCCGGTTTAAATGTGTTTTACAACTTGTTTAAACTAAATAAGTTCAAAAGAAAATAATGATACCAGAACGAGGAAATCGTGAGATCCTAACCGGTGTCGCTCTAATTAACATTAACCCCCCATAATGTTTGAATGACAACAAAACTAAAAATTTGAAACACATGGTAAAATCTTTTAAACTTTAGACTTTAGGGCTGCTACTTCGACGAGGAGCCTGGAGCCAACTTTGTGGGCAACACGACAATGAGCTTGGATCGAGCAGCAAGAGAATCTTCTTCAACAATCTCTCTCCTTAGTCTAAATAACAACACATAGGACTTCGAGATAGCTCGCCCAGCGCGACGTATTCTCACACTCTTTAGGCTCCTGCACAATCATGTTGTGCAGCGTAAGTCCCAACACGCCTTAAGTTTTGAGATTGTCGTATGGACGACGTAAACTCTCCTATCTCTGCCTGTTATTTACATAATCAAATATTATGCAAATGTAAGTCCCAAGTAATAAAATTGGCAAGATTAAACACCTAAATAACATTGTCTTCAAAACTCAGCCATACATTAGGATAGTTTGGGAAGTCATTGAGGTTTCTCCTCAGGATCTGTGACTTCCCATACTTTTCCTTTCTTTGGACTTTTGAAAATAATTGTTCCTATTTGAGCCACTCCCACTTGTTTTTCCACTAACTACTGTGAAAACTTAAATATTGAAATCTTAAAGACTAGTACCCCTGATCATTATCGAGAGTTTTCTCAAGTGACCCTGTCATTTGAGATGTAATTAACTATAGGAGTTTGTCTCTATAGGGAACTTGGAACTCAGGTGAAATAAATCTTATATAATATTTGTATTAGATAGGAGAACTTGTCGGTCGCACATAAAATATTTGCAGACCAAATAGATGTCACACATCTCTTAGTTTGCAGGATTGAATTTATCGCCGAGGTATACACTTATCTTTCGGGAGGGTGTAGTATTTGCGGTATCAAACACAATTATATAAACTATTGGACCAATGAGATCCATTTCATCTCATTTTTTTGAAAATTAAAACATTCTACTTTCAAAACTCAAACTATATACCTTTTATATTAAATTAAATTTCAAAAATTATTTTCATATTTTAAATTTTTCGAAAAATTGACCGACAGCACTAATGTTGAGGTTTGAGTCAAGGATATTCAGAACCTAATGTGCAGGTTAGAAAAAAATTGATAAGCGAAACACCAATATCAAAAATAGGCTAATAGGTCCACGAAAGTTTGCATTGCCAACATGTGCGGGTTTTCAAAGAAGGCGATATAGTTTGGATCAGGCTAAAGGAGTGATTTCTTGCAGTATTTGAAAAACTTAAGCTTAGAATTGATGACCCACTCAGGATTTACTAAAAAAATCAATGATGTGCCTACAAGATTAACATACCGAGAAATTGCTACTTTTAACGTCTTCAATTTGTCATGGTAGCATGAGGACCTTGGTGTTTTCAGAAATGATGGTGAAACCTCACCTTACCCAGGAAGAGTGACACGGGATGCGGGATTACAGTGATTTTGTGATTCAATAGTTTTGCATGCCACTGTTCTCGCCACTGCAAGAGTAACTGCCCCAATAAATCTTTCTTGATTTATTTTTATATGCAGCAAGTTACCTTCTATTTTTCTTTCTTTGTAGTTCTTTCCCATTTCTCTATTTTCTAATTAGGTTATTTTGTATTAGGGGACCTTTATATATGTTGTGTTCTTGTTGTTTGGATGTTTAGCTTGATATTATGTATTTTGGAGGTTTTTCTCATATTTTTTTCTCCTTGGAGCATTGTAGCTTCCTTTTGCGTGTGGTGTTCGTGGCTTGCCTAGGAACAGGTGATGGATCCCTTTCATCGTTTTGCCGCTTGCCCGCTAAAAATCACTGCCACTTGCTGTCTACAGCTGGAAACTGCCATTTTTCTGCCTCTGTTTCCAGCCACTGTTCAGCCAAGTTTTAGTCTCCATTCATCCTCCTACTTCTGTTAACCATCTTACAACTTTGCTAACGTCTTTTTGTGCTCTCTCACACCTTTTAGGAGTCCTAAAACGGTATCAGGTAGAAGGCGGAATTTGAAAGCATTCATTTTTATTGTCTTGTATAATTTTTTGTCATAACATTTAATGATGCTTCAGGGCACGAATTGAGTTGTGAAAATCCACTAGCAATTGTTGCAATGACAATATTCATCTAATAAAAATATTTCTTTCACTACAATTGTGGTAGTTTCTACTTTGATATTGTTTGTACGTAAAACGTTAACTTTAGATTCTACTTTGAAATCAATGTGTTCCAAGATTCCTTGCCCAATGGTAGAATGACCCAACAGCTACTCACCTTATTAGTGATCTTGACCCACTTGGGGTTTTTGGGACTAATGATCTACCTACTACTTAATTAGGTAACTTAATAATATATATTCCTAATTTAAATATTCAGCTAAAAGATAAATAAATCGGAATAATGATATTGGAAATAATTTAAATAAGGAAGCTCCTAATTATAGAACTCCTAATTTAGCTGTCTGATTTCCGTTCTTTGTGATTGGCATCCCCCCTTTAAATTGATGCTGGCTGATCAGGAATCATCAATTTTCCAACAAGAAACTGATAACACTCTCGAGACAAAAAATCTTCAAGCCTTAAGTGCTAAAGCCGAAGGTGCCAAAGCGGAGAATGTTGAAGCATGAGAGTGTCGAAGCCGTGAATACCAAGGCCTAAGATTTATGGTTTGTCAAAGCCGAAGCGGACGAAGCGACGCGTAAGAATCAGTCGAAAATGCCATAGAAACAGCGATGTCTAGTGAAGAAGATCCGAATCAGACGAATTATAATACAAACATAACATCATTTTTCAACCCAAGAATCCTTGTATTTCACAAAGAATGAATTTTGCACTTCAGAATAAGTTCCATCTCTTGGCGAGCAAACCTGCGACATCTACCTGTTTGTCAATTAAGTTTGATATTCTTCAAGACATACTTCCTTTTTTCCACCTTGTTCTTCACAAGAAGAGCAGAGAACAACAATAAGAAGAAACCAGACCAGCGCCGCAACTCGAGCTGGCAAAAAGCTTAAAAGGAAAGTATGATTGGAGATCCCCTGATGGCGTTGCTGAGCTCCTTACAATTCCATAAGATGAGTCTGCCTCTTGTGAATATCAGCAGCTGCTCAAACATATTCGCTATTTTCCTCAATGATTTTGGGTATGAGAGGACCAGATTTTTAAGGCCGGCGCGAGGGACAAGAACCGCAGCTAGGGCAGAGACAACGGTTGACGAGGAGAGTCGCAGCTTGGGCAGAGATGCAAGGAGGAGAGAAGATCACAGCTATGTCCCTTGACGAGGAGATCGTAGGTTGACGAGGAGAGTCGCAGCTAGGGCAGAGATGACGCGACGAAGTGCCGAAGTGGCGCGGCTAAGACAGAGACGATGCGAAGTTTTGCTCGAACGAAGCAGAAGCATACGCAAACGCGAAGTTGCGCAGGCGAACGAAGCGGATGCAAACGAAGATACCGAAGGTGTTGCGAACGAAGATGTCGCGACGAGAAGATCGCGGCTATGGCTACTGCTGAAGAATTCCAAGAATTCACACCGATTCTAGCTCTGCTACCATGTCAAAGTTTTGAGAAAAATAGACTGAATACTGAATAGGCTTGATCCCTTTTCCCTTTGTTTTCATTCCATTAGATAATAATCTTACAATCTATTTTAGATATAAAATATTTTGTATAATTTATTTTAAGTAACTTAATAATACATATTCTCAATCTAAATATTCAGCTAAAAGGGAAATAAATCAGAATAAAGATTTTGGAAATAATTCAAATAAGAAAGCTCCTAATTATAGAAAACTCCTAATTTAGTTGTCTGATTTCCGTCCTTTCTTATTGACAATTCTAGCATTGAAGAGGTAGTTTGTAAAATATTTCAATTTCTATTATGCTTTAAAAGGGAAAAAACTTCAGAATATATTGTTACTATCCAATGTATAGCAAGCCCTCGACATTTTTAATGAGGCCTCTTGCGGTTCCTCTCAGGTGGTGATGGATTATTTGCCACCTGTTGGTCTTGTCAATGTATTTTGTTTTTAGTTTTCTTTCCATCTAACAATGCTATGCAGCTTTCTTTGTGTTATGCTATTTTCATTGACCGGTAATAAAGTTTGTTTTGCTTAAAATAAATCTTGGTGCATCTGAATACCTCCGTTAATTGCTGGTAACTTTGCTTCGAAAGGGCTTGCATTGAGACTAGGCTCAAGTTGGGGTTTAAAGCTCTGGAAATGAAGGTTCCAAGCGTGTAACCTTATAAAATGCTAATTCTGCAAATTTTTGGAGTCTGTACTGTTTAGCTTACCGGTGACAACTGTGTTGATGGAATTAAAATGGTAAATATTATTTTGAGCCTATGGTGAGAATGTATTTTATTTGCTAATACCTGAAGAAGAGAAATAAAATGGTACTTTATGCTGAATTTCTTTTTATCTACTTGGCTATCAAGATGGTTTTAAATAGGATACAAATAACTAAGAATCGGTGTTTAACAGTTCTTAAAAAAAAAAAACCTCTGTGCACTGGAGTACCTTCGTCAATAACTAGTCACTTTAAAGGGCTTGCATAGAGACTAGACTCAAGTTAGGGTTAAAATCGCTGAAATGAAGATTCCAATATTGTATCCTCATAAAATGCTGATTCCACAACTTTTTGGAGTCTGCACTTTTTAGCTTACCAGTGACAAATTTATCTTTATGTTGTTAAAATGTTAAATATTGTTGTTATTGAACCAATGGCGAGAATGAGAGTTATTTTCTAATAGCTGAGGAAGAGAAATGTAATACTACTTTATGCCGAATTCCCTTTCTCTCTCCTTCCCTGATAAAAAGTTTTGAAATAGGATGCATTCAATAACGAGGCATCATTATTTTGCAGTTAACTTGCCCAAATCTCTAAATTAAATGTGTGATACTTAAAATGCTGAAGGACTCATATAAATTTAGATTGTGGGAAGATATTGGATGAGATATTGATGCATGTTGGGTGAATAGATCGAAATACTGATGGCTTGAGCCATCAAATAAAAACAACACGCTACTTTGCAATAACTCTCTTTTTCTGTTTGATCTGGATTTGATTCATTAAATACAGCATACTTAATTCTAGACGTTTAGTTTAGTATTTTTTAATTTTTTTTAATTTTTCTTTTTTTGCCTTGAAACCGAATTCCCTATATTATGCTTGCTTGTTCTTATACTGAACAATTTGCGTGTGGCCTTGTTCAGCAATGATATTAAAGCAAGTTCAAGTTCCAAGGGTATGTTTCTGAAGGAGAGATTTCGACCAATGCCACTGTGCTTGCCTGTTTTATTTCCCACGGCCCATGCCTTGGTAAGCATAATGCAAAAGACGTCAATTTTTATAACTTTTTTTGTTAATGAGCGTCTTCTAATCTGTATTGTGTCAGAGTTTGCTTCAGCTAGGCATCTGAGCACATGAAATGCCAATTTGTGTGACTAAATTATATATATGTTTAGTGGATGATGAGTTCTTTATTAATTGCAAGTATGCAAACTTACGTTATTTTCATGCGCATACAAATACTGGATAGTTTAAGTACATGCAATAACTACAATTACAAAATATTGCAGCATCCCTTGAAACGAAGTGTTACACTGTTGGCCATAATGCACATGCAATAACTACACATAGCTTTATGATATAGTTTTACATATTTATGAGATTTTCAAGCTACATAATGATTTTATTTTGGACCTATTAAATAGATTATTCTATTTAAGCATTTTTTTCGCATTAGTTCTTTTTTAATTTGTCTTGTGATTTGAAAAATAATTTTGTACTAAATTATGTAAAAGTAAATCGCATTGTCTTACAAGGATCTAAGCAATTTTCAATAATTTCAATAGTTTAGATGTTGTTCGTAAAATTTTCATATTGCATATTTTTTGAAGATCTGAAAAAGTTCTTTAGATAGATGAACTGTGTTTGATGAAAAATGGCTACAAATCTGATGAGTATTAAGTCATTGGGCAAATTAATTTTTATATGAATAAGAAATCACTTCCGAATAAAAATGATGTATACATGAAATTAACAGTGGTAAAATAAGAAATTATCTAGGATTTTAAATAGAAAATTAGCTGGAAGATAGATGAGTCAATTGTTTGTGTTTTGATAGAAAATGTAGATATATATTGAGATTATAAATTAAAATGAGGGAATTTGATTCTTTTATATCAATACATTAAGATTCTATCCTCTTTTAATATTAGTATAGATAATGTAGTTAATATAGAGCTTAAAGAATCACTAATAACATGTGACAGGCTCTACGAATGATTATTCAATCAGGCGTAAAATCCTCTTGGTTCAGTTTGTTCAGTGCACATATGGATACCTCACTTGGAAATATTCCTGAGATTGAAACAACTTCCGGAGATCTTCGTGGTTATATTATTGAGTCAAAGCTGCCTTCTGTTGGTGATTCAGTGGTCCCTGAATTGCTTTTGAAGGTTTTAGAACCATATCGAAGAGATGGTATGTTATAGCTACTTTAAACACCGTCCTAACAGTCTCATAAAAGTGTAATAGCTATTGATGGCCGCTTATTATTTTTCTGAAGGCTGCATACTTGATGATGAAAGAGTTCGTTTATATGCTTCTCTTGCAAATAAAGGTTTTGCTGCAAGATCTGCCTTCGCCGCGGCAATCTTTGGAGAATTTTCTGAGGCTCTTTTCTGGTTACGGCTGCCTCATGCTCTTTCTCATGTTGTAGATAAATCAGCGAAGAAATGCTCCCAGGAGGCTTCTCAATCAGCATCACTATCAGAGACTGAAAGTATAGCAATGTTAAATAGGATAACATCAAGGGAAAAATATGTTCCAGGCAGTAGGAGAAAAGAGACCACGGTTAGATTAATCTTTCAGAAGATTGTAGCATATTCAAATATTTGTTGATTTTTGTGGAAATTTAGCTGCATTCAATAACTCCAATTTTTGTGTTATTCTGGATTGCTTCGTTTAAATTATAGATACAAGCTTATTGTCAAAAGAAATCGCTGTTTTGAAGTTTTGGGTCTTTATTTTGCTTGCTCACTCCTCGTGACAACTATTCTACTTCATTTCTTTTTTTTTAGTTTTTGCTAAAGAATTTTCTTTTGCTTGCAGAAAATTGGGCAACTTAATTTGATGGCCTTTAAGCAACAAGAATTGCGGGCTAATGCAAATGAAAGGATTCTATGGCATGAGAAGTTAGATGGAGAAGAAGCAATTCAGAAGCACGTGCATGAGTGAGTTGTTCTTTGGACCCTTTCTTATAGTTTTACTAGTTATATTGTTTTACGGTGACGTTGTCAGCCGTTTATTTTTGAAAGTCATTCAAATTTAATTCAATATATATATATATATATATATATATATATTAATTTTGAAAAGTGAGACCAAATGGATCTCATATGTTAGATAGTTTAGACGGCTGAGCGCGATACTATAAGTAGTGCACTAGCCCGAAAGATATGCATATAACTTGTTGGTAGGCTTAGTCATCTGAACTAAAAGATTTGTGACATCCGTTTGGTTTGCGAAATTTTTTTTTTTATAAGCCGACAAGTTCTCTGATTTAATACTAGAGATTAAATAAGGTTTATATTAAGCTGAGTTTTTAAGCTCCCTATAGAGGCAGACCCCTATAGTTAATTACATCTTACACAATTGAAATCACCTAAGAAGACTCGATTAAGACCAGTGGTTTTTTCTTCAAGATTGCAAAGTTTATGTTTCCAAGATTAAATGTGAGGAAATCGAAGGGGAAGGACTCAAAATAGGAATAGTTATTTTCGGGAGTCAGTGGAGTGAAATATAGGGGATGTCACAGATCCGGGGGAACCCCGATGACTTCCCAACTATCTTATGATTGGACCTTAACTCTAAAGAGACCTCCTACACCTCATTGTCGTGGTCTCAATCGCGCCCTCCGTCCGCTTGCTTCCACGCTTCGCTTCTTGGAAAAACTACTCTAAGCTCCTTAACATGTCGATTGTAAGTTCGAGGTTGCGGTTTGTATAAATATAGTGGCTCTCTATAAGGTACCTCCTAAACCGGGTGTTCTAATGTCCTCTATCTTAAAAGGTCCCTGCAAGTCTATAGAAACAACATGATTAATAAAAGGAAACATGCTACGCAGCGCACTAAACAGTAAACATTAATGTCACAAGCATGAATTGTATATATATGTTGTAAAGTGCGCAGTAAAAAAAAAGTAAAACACTGTAAATATAAAACAAACTTGTATACCTGACGAGTCTGTTGCTTATGTAAATGGGATTGGTGTCGCAGGTGCAAGTAACGAGTATAATAAAAAGAATTTAAGAAATGTGTAAGCATGAATTTATATAAACAAGAATGAATAGCGAACATCGCCTGAAAAAGTCGAGAAAAGAGACAAATGACCCACAGTAACTTGAAGAAAACCAGCAAAAACACGAGAAAATCCAGAGGAAATCACGAATGATCTACAAAGATCCCGATAAAACTTTAGGAAACATGAAAAATCCGAGGATAGAAAGAAAACTGTTAGCATTCGGGTCGGGCTAGACTTAGATTTAGGTATTCTCGAGGGACTTCGAAGACAACTATCGGTCACCCGTATGTATAGAGCTCGACATTCAACTAGAAGGGTTTCCTATAATACCAATTTAGGAGGGCACTCCTTAGCTCAATACCGACAAATGACTAGTGGACAATGAAATTATATTACTTAAAATTTATATTTTGGCATGCATATAAAAAATAGTATCAGTTTTGTAGTTAAAATATTTTTGTAAGTAACGTATTTGTTCTTATCGTATTTATTCTTATCATTTTTTTATAAAATATGATTGTCCACAAGTCGATCGCACCTTCAGACTAGGACCACCAACAACCTAATAAGGCAAG
Organism: Phalaenopsis aphrodite; assembly: GCA_003013225.1. NCBI lineage: Eukaryota > Viridiplantae > Streptophyta > Magnoliopsida > Asparagales > Orchidaceae > Phalaenopsis > Phalaenopsis aphrodite. The sequence goes on from NEWO01000075.1 coordinate 93,115, forward strand.
GGTGTATGCTAGTCTGATGTGCGTGAATAATATTGTCATCCTACATTTCACCGGGTCCCTGGATTGAGTTGTGATGTCGTATGATGGAATATTATTTCGCTCTATCACCGAATGTCTTTATTATCGAGGCCTAAAACCTCAAATAGACCATCCAACCTACGATCTTGCTTGATGGTTTTATATATTGCTGCAGCTATACATGCAGGATTACGTTTCAGATATAAGCGTCTAAAACCAAAACCAAGAACAAGAAAAGTGAACCGAAAAACAATAAATGAAAAAAAGGAAGCCATCTTAGAAAGAAAAACCAAAGCGGTAGGAGGGTTAGCCTCAAACATCCACCCGATGAAACTCCTCGAATGAGCAATGAGATGGGCACACTTCCCGATTTAGAAAACTCCAAGCTGCTCCTGAACGTCTCCTAAACATATGGATTAAAATATTTCAATTCACCAATTCCACCTCAAATTATAAGCTTCCATGAGAGGCATAAACCCACCACAACATAAAGGAATCCAAACAAGTATTCTCGGGTAGGGCCAGCGAGGAAGCCACCTAGCCAACAAAAAAAAAGAATCCATCTAGATGCTCTCGGGTAGGGGTGGCTAGGACAAGCAACCACAACGAGTGCCTGCAGCTAAGGGCAGCAGGGGACAACCGAGCAAGACAAATGAAACCCAACAGTGATGCCCTCGGGTAAGGGCAACAACCCTCACGACCAACTAACAAGTGTACACAGCCAAGGACAGAAGAGAACAACCAACCAACACAAAAGAAAACGAGCTGGGATGTTCGCGGGCAGGGGAGCAAACCAACACAATCACAACAGATGCTCACAGCCAGGGATAACAGCGAGCAACCAAACAACACAAAAGAAAATGATAGAGATGTTCTCAGGTAAGGGCAACAATCAACACCAGCAGGGAGCCCATATTGCAAGCTCCAGGTCGGAGCGGCAAAACACCAACAAAGCGAACACGAGAAGAGGCACAATAAAATCCCCCAATCAATCTAGCAGGGAAAAAGGGGGGCAACATGACAACAACCCGAACTCATGAGGAAAGCCCAACAAGGTTCTCTAGTGGAACTAGTAACCGAGAAGAAATACGCCAAAACACCAACAATTCCACCAGATGTATAAACATCCTCATATGATTTAAATAGAAGGGGCAATAGAGAGGCAGCGAACAGAGTCCCAAAGCCAAACCTCCAAAAGCCCCAAAATTAAATGAAAGCCACCTGAATATGCTTCAAACAGAGGAGGGCAATAGAGAAGCACAAAACAAAGCCCCCAAAGTAAAATTTCCAAAAGCCTCATTGTTAAACCAACACAACAAGGGAAACCGCAGCCCAGATTCGATGCACAGGTATAGATGTAATAGGACACAAGAAGAAAACCTACACATGCATAAGAACTGAACCATGCTTTTATGATAAGTCTACATTCTCAGTTAAACATCATAGAGAATTTAAAACAGGCCCAGTAATATGCAACATTTAAACTAAAGCCAAAGAAACATTAAAAACTTAACAGTTGAAAAGCAACCTCAGCATGATGTACCAGCCGAATAATTAAACTCTCATGTGCATGTATTCCCTGTCGAGCAAAGAAGAAAACAACACAGCCTCTGTCGAGCAGAGGAGAGAACTGAGGAGAAGAAAAAGTACCTTGCCTGAGCCTTTGCAAACAATAGAAGAAAAATCTTGAGACTTCCCAAACACCAGACTCACATGCACCAAAAACGAATTCGGCAGAGTCTCCCCCAGATTCCCACTTCGTAACCTCACAGTAAGATCCCCTCCAATGACTTTTATAGACGCAGAAGAGAGGGGAGAAGAGCAGAGAACAACCAGGGTGAGGCCAACCCCAAAGCTCGACCTGCCAAAAGAAAAAAAAAACATCGCAGCTAGAGCCACAGAAGGAGAAGCCATTGGAAAGGAGGGGAATTGCCGCATTTGTGACCCAGGGAAGATAAGCGCCAGGGTTAACCTACCCAAAAGGGCTTCCCGCCCAGCAAGACGAAGCAGAAAATGCTTCGGGAAGAAACGACTCGAGCAGAGAGTGTCGAGAGGGAAAAATGAGTCAACTCCTCGTCACGCAAAGGGGAAATAAGCCTAAAGGAACGCGCGGCTAGGACTCAGCTCAGGTCCAGGCAGGAAGAAGGGGATGGAATCGAAGGCAGACGAGGTAGATTAGGGATTTAGGGTAGATAAAACCCCCAGCAAACCTATCTCACTGTATATATTTATATTAATATATATATTAATAATATAGTATAGTATATTCAAATTTCCCCGATTCGCGCACAATTCAACCCCGCCCCGAACATATCAAAATGGGTGTCTCCTTAGCTAAATTCGACATTTCGGATGCGCCGAAGCGGTCCATTTTGTCATCTGGAGTCGCTCGGACGACTTTCTTTGACGGTCGGGTCAAAAATGCGTCAAATTCAAATTTCTTTAAACTTATCGCTCGTGATCGATCGTTCCAGCAATTGATTCGAGTTTGATCAATCGCAAAGCCTTCTACGAGTGCAATTGATGTGAATTTCAAAATAATCTGTATCGAACGCGTGAATTCGTGCATCGTGAGAGTGTGCGAACGACACGATGGGTTTCCTAAGCGCTAAGGATTTAGAACGCGTGAATTCGTGCTTTAGATCCTACGGGTACTCGACTCGAGCATCATCGCGCTGGTTTTAATCGACTCAACTAAGCGCTAAGGATTTAGAACTGGTCACATGAAATTGCAAGGTGTCAAGAAGTGGCTCGAATTTCTAGTTGGTGTAGGTCACTGACTAGTCCTCTAAGAGAGTCGGTAGGAAACCCTAAGACTAGATCTTAGGCTCTAAGAAGAGTAAGAGACCTCACAAAAAATGAGGTCAATAAATGAACCCCCAATAGGTGTGATGGGATGCGCTAACACGCCGCACTTATTGGCGTTGACTGAAGTGATCAAAAGAATGTGAAAATATCAATATCAAGAGTTGAATTTGAGTTGAGTGAAGTTGGATTTCTGCTGCGGATTAGCAAGTGTATTTTTCAAATTGTGATTGTGAGTTTGAGCTTTCAAATTTACATGTCGATTTGATTTGTTTGTCGATTTGATTTGTTTGTCGATTTGATTTGATAGAAACCATTGCGATAGGAAGGGATCTTAAAGCAGCGCGGAATCGGATGTCATGATCCTTATCCTCTAGTCTAATATGTACCATTGCGATAGAGGAATGTCTAAAGCAATATCGAATCTGATGTCCTAATCCTCATCCTCAAAAATTCTGATATTAATCATTGTGATAGAAGAATGTTTAAAGCAATGCAAAATCGGATGTCAGAATCCTCGTCCTCTAAAATTTGATTTGGACCATGCGATAGATGAATGTCTAAAGCAATGTGAAATCAGATGTCAGAATTCTCATCCTCTAAAGTTTAATATATAATGTCTAATGCAATGCAGAATCGGATGTCAGAATCCTCAACCTCTAAAATATAGTGTGAATCATTGTGATTGATTAATGTCTAAAGCAATGCGGTATCAGATGTTGTGATCCTCAACCTCTAAAATATAGTGTGAACTTGCGATAGAGGAATGTCTAAAGCAACGCGGTATCAGATGTTGTGACCCTCAACCTCTAAAATATAGTGTGAACCATTGTGACAGAAGAATGACTAAAGCAATGTGGTATCTGATGTTGTGATCATCAACCTCTAAAATATAAGCTTTGAATTTGTGAGAAATTTGTATAATTTATGGAATATGTGAAAGTTGTGAAGAAATATTTGTAAAAGAGAATCAGAATGAGAAGGAATGCAAAGAAACCCACATCCAACTCAAGAGCTGATCGAAAAAATGTCTGTGCGGAAGGAGATGCAGTTCCATACCAAATAACCGCCCCCTCTTATACAAACGGGGCAAAAGACAATGAAGAGTGTGGTTCTACGTAGATGGAGCTAGCTAGCCTCTTCCACATGAGAAAGATGACCCAAGGTACCTGTGAAAGGAAATCTCGAGCCGAGAGAAGTGACGTTGGTGATAGGTCAAGAAAACTAAATCTGACCAGGTCAAAACTGAAGTTTGAAATTTTGATTTTGATTTATTCTTCTGAGGGTTGTATCCAACGGTGGGTGGTGCTTCAGTTGTACCCAGCCCGAGGTGGTGACTACCTCCCCTGTCAAACCTTGCTACCGACACCCTCTGAGCATGGTGCCTCCAACCGTACTTTCGCCGACCACTTTCCCGCTGTAGGTTCTCGCTGATTCCCCAACTCTATCACTGCCTCGGTACTCTTTCCCACATGCACCAGCTAGCCGTCAGCCTTACAGGTTCTCTCTAGTGATCTCCACCTCTCTGGACCGCACCTACCCACCTGCCGAGTTCATCGTTGGCGCCTCCGACAAGCAGCTTCACCTCACGAGGATTCTCCGCCACACATTCGATGCTGCCAGCACTTCCTAACGGCCCTGCGCCCATCTAGACCTTCTTCAGTGGGTCGTTAGCTTCCACCCCTCACTGCCTCATCGGATTCATCACCTTGTAGGGTTGTTTTCCTTCTATTTTTGGCCTAGTTAAATTTTGTTTTGTTGTTTTTGTTATTACTTATGTATTATTTCATTCGTTGTTTATGTTTCATTTCATTTACCATTTATGTGTTATTGTTGTGAGACTTCATTATTGTACTCTTAAATTTCGCAATACAATTGTCTTGTTTGAGCTGTGATTTGGGTTACCTTCGGTATCAAACCACCTTGAGCTTTATCTCCACCTCAGTGCCCTCTAATATCACCAAGATAGTCACAATGATGCCTCTCTCATAGCCTGTAAAAAATTAGCACAATTTGTTATAGCTTAGATGTATTTGAGTATTCATCACTGCCGACTTCTTCAAGAGTAAATGTAGGAACATGTCAATCCACATGCGCTTGATTAGGAAGTAATTTATTTTCTTCCTTCAAAATATCTTTCACTATAGTTTTATTTGGTATCAACTATATTTCTATTTTTTCTTTTTAGTGGGATTCTTAATTTTAAAGGATTCATATTTTATATTTTGTGGATGAGTATGTCAGTCACACTATTATATATATATATATATATATATCTGTGTGTGTGTGTGTTGTGTGTGTGTGTGTGTGTGTGTGTGGTAAAGTGTAATTCAAGGTGTGCAAAATATTTTTTTTCCCCAAAATCTTACATGGTATCAGTGCTATGGTGCCTCTTTCCTTTTGAGAGCTTTGCTGCCCAAGAAAGCCACAACCATCTGTTTCGTTTGAACATAATGCCTCCGCACCTCTCCTAGGCTCTGCTTGGTTCGCTCACGAACAACTTGCTGCTTTATGTTCTTATTGGCAAGTCCCCTGTGTCCCATATCATAAGCTCCTCTTGCTCGCATATCTCATACACATGAAAGAGGAAGGCAAGCAACCAAACCGAGAGCTCTTCTGTTGATCTCAATCGACCTCTACGTACCTTAACCATGGTTCATTTCTTTCGTTTGACCTCTGTGCACACCAGCCACAAACGAACGCTCCATTCCACTTTCACAATTTGTTTTTTCAGTTAGACTTCCACGGTTCTTTCCATCAAATTCAAATACGTGGAAATCGAGGAGAACAATTTCTCTTTAGTTCGACTTCCTTAGTTGCACCTCTCTGTTGGCTAAAGCCACAAATGATTTGGTCCTTGCAAGTGATTCAGCTTGCTCTAGCCGCCATCTCACGAACCGTCAGCTTAATAAAGGCCCAAACACTTCACGTCGAGTGACGTGCATGTGAAAATCGAGAGTTGTGTACCTCTCACCAGTTCCTGTTTGCTCATCCAACCCAGCAGTCTAACCAAGGGTCCTGGTGTGAGATGTGAGCCACGACTTCTATTGCTGCAAGATGACCGAACTACGACCCTTTTTATTTTCTTTAAATTTTTCAGAGAGTTTCTTTTTATCGTTCATTCTTTTCTAGTAATTTTCTATGTGTTTTATTATGTTTTGGATTATCAGTTTTGGTGTGAGTTTCTGTCGAGACAATAACTGCATCACTTTTCTCCCTTCAAGGGTAGTATCTGAGGGTTCGAGTGATGCTTAGGCTGTATCTCACTCCTTACATCGTGATTATATTCTCTATCATCTTCTGCATCCTCTCCCACAAACAACCTCATTGATGTTTTTTATTGTAATTTTTCAATTCTAGCCACTTGTCCTCGCCTTCGCCACCCCCATACAGTCATCATCTTATTGTCTTGTAGTCCCCCACATTTCCAGCCGCTGCCGCCAACATTCTCCCCTTGCAACCGCCCGAAAATAACCGTTCTTAGCTGTTTTCTGTTGTTCCAGCCGTCCAACCATCCTTTTCTCTTTTTTCGACTTGTTGTCATTGTCGTAACTCCTCTCATTCGCTGCCACCGTTCTCCTCCCTCGCTGTCACAACCCAGGACAGTCCTTCTTAATCGGTGCCCCTCTGTCCACCCCCTCTTTCTTGTTACCATTGCACAATATAACTCGCTCTTGTTGTTCCTGCAGGTCCCAACTTCCCCTCGTGTTTACCAACACACTTCTGCTTTTCTCATACCATCCAACCCATCACCCACTCTGTTAGCTCTCTGGGGGACTAAATCCTCGTTGATCACCATCACCACTTCGAGATCCACCTTATTTTGAGTCTGTTGTGTCATGTTTGTTGCTATTTCTATTTATGTTTGTGATATTGCATTTCCTTATTTTGAATTCAACAATAATATTTATTTTTCCATTGTTGTTTGACTTAACTGCAATACCAGTTATTATCAGAGCGAACCTAACTATATCCTTATCCTATGGTATCTAGCATCCACCAATACTCATCCCTATCTCCATCTTTAGCCATTCTCTTTACTGGTTTTTTCAAATCGGCCACCCAAAAAAATTTGTTCTCATCCTAAATCACCCCTACACACCTTTCCACCCCTCTATCCCTAAACCCTAGCCATGCCACATTTGAGAAATCCACAAAGATGTGTCTAGAAGATTTCTAGGGATGATATGCAGTGAAAAACCCCCAAACTGCACCAGAGGCTCACTGCCTTTGAGAGGAGACCATCTAGAGAGGCCACAAAAAATTTCATTCGATCTCTGAGATGAAAAACCACTATCCCGAAGATATGTCATGAAATATTGAAGAGGTCAACATTTTGAAGTAAAGGTGAGTTTGTCATTTTTTGACGATCATATGGATCCAGACGAGTTCATCGAGTGGGTCTTGCTATTATAATGTGTTTTAGAGTGCCATGATGATGAAACTAGCTGCTAGTAAGTTGAGGAAGAATGCATCTCAGTGGTGGGCAAACATTAAAATTCTTTGACGACGAGAAAAGTAAAATTACTATCTAGTCTTTAAGATGAAACGAGAAATTCAGCGTCAATACTTACCAGTTCATTACAGACAGGATATTCATACCCGAGCTTCAAAAGCGGAGAGCCAACATCACTGGATGATCACAATATTTTGCAGGTATAATTCAACTTGAGGATCAAGTAGCAAGAGTAGAGCCAACAGAGCATTCAAGCTGGCCCCGTTCGAGGAGACTTTAGTTCAGAGTCGAGAATAGGTGAATCAATCTGCATTCTCAAATTTGTTCCTGCTAGAAAGCGTTTAAAGTGTCATAGAATTGTGCATATTAAATTAGATTGCCCAACCAGAAAAATGATCTTTTTCATTGGTCAAGGAGCAGTTTGAAGAAATGAGCAATTACATAGTACACACTGAAAAAGGTGATGACACAAAGGAAGAGTGTCATATTTCAGCTAATGATGGAGAAAAATACGTAGTTCAAATTGAGCCCATGAGAGAGATTCCAACATAATTAATATTGGATGTCCAAGACAGTCATAATTTTGAGGAAACAACACCAGACTCATGGTAACCCTGATAAGATAATTTCAAACTTTTCAGAGATATAATCTACTTTATGAGTTTCTCTTACTAGGGGAGGTCCAATATGTCAAAGATGAGACTCTTTTGCACCCTTTTAGAAGATGATAGATAGTCATTTGGGTATTAAAATCAATTCAGTAGTGTACTCACCAACATATAATCAGGCAAATGGATGAACCACAACATTGAGAATCATTTTTGGATCTTTTGCGGAAAGAACATCCTCAAATGGGATCTAGATCTTTTCAAAGATGAAAAATCCTCTCCTGAGTGGTTACCATTCAGTGTAGTCTAGCATGCCATAGATTTTCTTACAGAGTTGATATTTTCTTACAGGCTTATTTATCAGATATACTCAGCCGAGTATATGGAGTGAGAGAAGCAGATTATAAATTTAATTGCTTGAGATTTAGCCACCATCCTACTCATTCTAGCCATCACCGCCACCACCTTGAGATCCATCTAGTTTGTCGTGTTGCTATTTCTATTTTTACTTGTGAGATTTTATTTACCTGTTTTGAATTCAACAATAATATTTGATTTTTCTATTGTTGTGTGAGTTATTTCTGATATCACCTCCTCTAGCTTTCGTTCGAGCTACAGATGCTCTAGATTCAAGCTTAACAACTTATCATGGCCAAACACGATATAGCCTAACAATCTTCTTTCTCGGAAGTCACCTCAAGATCTGATCTTATATTTTTTCAGTTTCTGTCATACTTGATAACTCCTCTCACCTAGTCACGAATCATAAAAAAATAGTCATAATTTTCTTCAATGGTCACAATCTTTTTTCCTGCACATTTGTGACAGAGGGAAACATGGGCATCTCATAGGCGAAATTTCTACGCCAAAAATTACAGATCCAAATTTTGGGCCTAGAAAATTGACGACCACATGGTTATTTCATGGTTAATAAATTTCATGATCACAGAGATAGGAGAAAACTTTCTACTCTATAGGATAGGCAAAAAATATGGGAGGTTGCTCGTGATATCTATTATTGCACTGAAATTTTCTCAGAGCTATTTGAGAATGAGATTAGACTACATGATCTAGGACAAGGGGATGAGTGTTACTAAATATTTCAACACCCTCACATGTTATTTGCTGTAGTTGGGCATGCATGACATTTATTCATAGAAATGTCTTGATGACTATGCCTTGTATACGAGAATTATCGAACAAAAAGCACGCGTAATCTTGTTAATAGAGATAAGATTAAAAGAGAATTGAATACCTAAGGGCAATCATTAAAGGTAATTTAGGTGTAAATTAATGGTGTTGGAAGGCAAATTAATCTGCTAAGGTGATAGAAGAAAAATATTTATGAAAGGAGGGAAAGAGTTTTAGATTAATCTATCATGTGATTTGTGGCACCAGGATCATTGCCCATTATCTGGAAAAGAAAAAAAATGAGTATTATTATTACCTGACTTAGCAAGGGCAGTGATAGAGAAAGATTTCTTGGATGCTTCATGAAATTGGATGAATTTAGTATATCCATTTGTAGAAATCGAGAGAATTTAACTCTGGGAGACTTCATTAGGAGTGATTGTGTGAGCTGACTATGACCTAGAACCCTTCTGATCTTTTGGAGCAACTTCTGACACGTTCTCTTCGTATGACCAGGTTCATAGTAATAGTAGCAAATTACCCTCGAGCCTTGATTTTTAATATGTAATTGCCCTGAGACTACAATTTATTTATCTCTATATTTTTGGTAAGCAAGAGCACTAGGTTGTAGTGCATATGAAACATAAGAACTCAGAGTAGTACGCAATACTCTAGTATATGCTTCTCTTAGAGTAGAAATATCAAAGTGAGATAGGATCCGTGATTTGACACATTTATACTGAGATTGAGGGCAACTAGAAAACTATAATAGTCATTTGCTCTCTCTGAGCATTTCGAATCCTGACATTAGTACTGAATGTCAATAGTGCATTCAATTCTTCATAAACTCGTTTAAAATGCATGTGGTATGTGTTAAATAATTGATCATGTTGCTCACCTCGATGGAACCCCTTTCATACATCAAAGATTTGAGAAAAATTTTCTCTCAGAAAACACATATGTCAATTATTCTATCGCATCTTTAACACAGTCACAATGAGTAATATGACCAGATTGATTAGGTTCGATAGAGTTATGTATTTGTATCAACAACTGGGCATCAACGCACATCCACTTAATAAGAGATTGAATGGGGGATTATCAATGAGGTGACTCTCTCTTGGGAAATAATTCTTAAGTAGAGTCTTACACTTTTATTCCAATAAAAATAGTTAACGTCATTTAACTTTTCATCCGTAATTTTAGCTATTGATGAAACCAAACTTGTCACTACATTTTTATTTCATGACCATGATTATCACCAAATATTTAAGGAGACTGAATCAATACCAAAGGATGAGCCGGATGGTGAGACGAATGATATCGAGTGGTAGGAGCAAGCGACTCGACAAAAAATTCATCGATCTTCAAAGACAAACAAAAACAAATGAAGAAAACGAAGTTGAATGACAAAGTCGAATGAAGCAATCATGTTGATTTGGATGAAGACTAACTAGATGTTGCCGATCAGGATGAAGACGAAGTAGATGATGCTGATCAGGATGAAGACGAAGTGGACAACGCTGATCTACATAGACAAAGAGGACAAATAGGAGCGACGCAGACGAAGCCGAACGATGCAAATGAAGTCAAACGAAGAACGATTCCCTAATCCTGCTGTAGGATGAAGGCGAAGTAGATGAAGTCATGTGTGGATTTGTTACCATGTGAAGGAAAACTCATTTTTTCTCTTATTCAACAGATGAAAACATATGTTACATATTTATATACACTCCAACCCCTATAGATTAGGAAAATCTCTAATAGAGGAAAGGTCGTGCAATTAGATCTCATCTAATTAGGTTACTTATTTATTAGATTTTTTATAATCAAGCTTCCTAATATACAACCATCAGATCTACTACTTTCCATAACAATGGCAAAAATCACAAGAGAAGAATCATAAGGGCGTAATGGCTTCCAGATCCATTTTCTGAGAACAGAGAATTAACATCTCTGATATCTTTAATATTAAGGCCTCTAAATCATGATCAAGCTCAACTTTTTCGCTTTGTGAATGATCTGAACATGATTAATCAAGGCAAACACATTTTTTATGCAAACATCAAGCTCTTTTGACACCTCTATGCTTGTTTTTGTTGTGGAATACATTCAATTGATAGGCAGGAAAAGGTTATGCATCAACTAATATGGTTAAAAGTTGTTTAAAAAGATCAGTTTAGGTTTACATTGTAAGAAAAACTAATGAAGAAGGTACTGATTCAGTCTCCTTTGGTACTGATTCTCAGAAAATGGAGTACTGGTGACGGTGATTTGTGCTTGTATTCATGTTTGATATAATATAATTTTGAATATTGTCCTAAGAGGCTTGGTATATTTGAATATTGTCCTAAGAGGCTTGGTATATCTTTGCTTCTCAGGCTTATCTCCGTTGGAGACTTGGAAGGCGCTGTTGCTTTGCTGCTCTCAACCCCTCCGGAAGGATCTAATTTCTATCCAAATGCTCTGCGCGCAGTAGCACTGTCTTCTGCCGTCTCAAGATCTTTGCACGAGCTTGCTGTGAAGGTAAAGCCTTGTAGTTTTTCCAAAATTATAAATCCTAATATTTTTCCCGGGGATCAATACATATATTTGCTGAGATTTTTTTATTATTATAATTTATTTATTTATTTGGTAACTACATCTTCAAAAGCGCATTTCCTTTGTAAGTTAAAGTTTACAAGCTCTTATTACTTTCTTAGTATGATGTATTCTATTTCAGGGAGGGGTTCTTTGGTTAGATGACCTCTGTTTTTTTGTTACGTTTATTTTTTTATTTATGATTTTGAAAATGAAATATTTTGGTTGAGTTGGTGTGAGTTTAATGATAGGTTTCTTTCCTGCTTTGAGATTGCTGTTTGGCAGTGTCTGCCACTGTTATGACGCAGTCTGGTCAGACTTTTGGAGACAGCCTGACTTTCTCAGAGCATTCTATAATAATTTTAGGCCTCCAAATTTTGGTGCATTTTGGCAATCTCAATATGTTTTCGCCTTCACTGTTTTGTTTGTGAAAATAAAAAACCTTTTGGTTGGGTTTCTAGAGTTTTAAATCAATCTGATTTCTAATTACATTAGACCAAACTAATGAAACCTTGCAAACTTCATTAGTTTGGTAAATGTATTTCTTTTTATAGACAACTGAGTGAGTACTTAAATTAATTCTTAGTACAGGTTGTTGCAGCCAATATGATTAGGACTGACAAATCATTGTCAGGGACTCACCTTCTCTGTGCTGTTGGCAGACATCAGGAAGCTTGCTCTCAGGTACGATCTAAATTCCAAATTCACATTTATAGACATGATTTTAAATTTTTTTATGGTTATTTCTAAAAGCTGTCCCTTTTGTTTCATTGTATTTTGATCCTTCCTTGCTATGCCAGTTCCATGGCAAATGTTACGGGATTGTATTTGATTAACATGAGTGACTTTTCTGTACAATATAAACTTGCCTCTTTCTTCTTCAACTATGTCAATTGTCTCCTTTCATCCACAAGTGAATAAGAAAACTTGTCAGTCAGTGTGGTAGACATGTAGGAGGACTAGGACTATGGTTTGTATTTTTGACGTCTAGTTTAAACAGTACTTGGTAAAGGAGCTCATAATCTTCATTGCTTTAGAATGGTGAAATTTGATTTCGATGAAAAAAGAAAATGAATGGAAAAGAAGGGGGTCAAACAAAATGATTGGAAATGTTCAGATTCTTACCGCATATCTTCATAAATCATCTTCTTGCCTTTTGGTTTGAGATGGTTGAAGAGTAATAATATTACTGTTCTACTAGAATGATTTCTGATATGAAGCATGGTTAGCATCTATAAAAATATGCTTTTGACAATAATATCTTCTATTTTATATGCTGATCAATTGAATCCGTCAGCTTTATTTATTTATTTATTTATTTGTTGTTGGCATGAATTCACCATTTATTTACGAAAACATAATTATTTTAATTTGTTAGTTTTGCTAAACATTTATGTTTTTTCCCCTTTTTCCTGTGTTAATGATGTGCTGTCGCATGTCATAGTTACAAGATGCTGGATGCTGGATCGATGCTGCAACTTTAGCTTCCACCCATTTGCATGGATCGGACTATGCGAGGTTGGCTGTCTATGCTATCAAATATGAGTATTATTCCAAATCATCATTCAAAACTGCTGTATTTGTTTTCCTGGATATCTTTTGATGCTTATTATGGCTCATGAGCTCAGTTTCCTGAAATAACTAGTGATCATTAGATCCTTTAGCTTAAACAGAAGTTCAGTATTGTATTATCATGATTATCATTTATTTTTATGACATGCATTTTCATGACTCCAATTCCTTCTCTCACATAAGCCAGCTGTCCCAAACTCCGCGCCGCCTGCTTCTTCTATCATCACCACTGCCGTCTGCTGCTTTTGCCACTGCCATTTTTGCTGTTGCCGTATGTTATTGCTACTGTTGTCGTTGTCACTATTACCGCCCCCTTATCAACTTGTTTTCTTCTTCAAAAATTATTTCCACCATCCCCACCAACAATTTTTCTATAAGGTAACAACCTTTAATCCTTAATTTTTTAAAATTTCTTTACATATTTACATATTTTCCAATTTATTTGAATCAAAATTTTCAATTTAGGGTTTTGTAAGAAATTGTTATAGGCATGGAGAAATTCACAATAGGTCATTACGAGCATTGAGCATGGAGGCATGGTTTGTAAATCAACATAGTAGACATTGATATGGCATATTTCTATAAAATGCAATTATTGCGAGAAGGTAATTAAAAAGGGTGCTACAACTTAAAGAATGAAGGAGCATGTTTGTGGCATGGCATGCACAAGAATGTTGCATCTTTTGCTAAAGCGTTAGAAGTAGTGAAAGAGGTTTGATTGTATATGAACAAAGGGCGATGTCAAAGCATCTTCCACATCGATAATTTGATGATATAGTTGATAATAGTTGTTATTATAGGAGTGAGCGAAGTGTTAGGGATTCATCATTTTTATCACCAATATCTAGTAGAAGTGTAAGTAATCCTATGGATTATTATATTGTAAATGTGGAGTAACATATAGGTCATAGAGAGGGGGCAACTGTAACTCAGAAAATGTATTTAGAGCATGCTAGTAAAGCATTCAAACTTATTTGCATGAATATTGTGTGATTTTTTAATGAAAATTTCATTCCATTCAATGTTTCAACCTCCTCTTTTTTTATAGGATATGTTTCATATGTGCTTATGGTTGAGGCTTGAAACCTCCATCCATGTACGATTTGAGGATATAAGTTGTAGTGGTTGAGTAATCCACAGAATGGCATAGAGTATATTCAAATGAATTGGGGTTAGACTAGAGTGACAATCTTGTCTAATGGGTGATCTAACGTAGAATAAGATTTAGATCAACATTTTGAAAAATTATCCTTATGATATGCTACTTCCTTGAAATTTGTAGAAGTATATGATTAAGTAATTGACGCAGAGTACATTTTTTGATTGTTTGGAGTGATTGATTGTCACGGTCATGCCTGAGGCTTGGATTTATTTAGACATGAATGGACGGTCGGATGATGGAAATAAATTTTCTATCATTCTATATCTATCAGTAATCGTTTAATATTCAAATATTCATGTCAGAGTCACTAAAGAAAGCAAATTAAAATTATAACTCAAAGTTTTACCTTTCCGATTGTTGACCTCGGCTTCTATATATATTGATTCCTCTTTTATTCATCTAATTCAAAAGCTTTAAACTTGAAAAAGATATTAAAACGACATAATTAGTTGTCTGAAGATAAATCAAGAGCAATCACATTTCTAAACTATAGTAACCCAAAGAAGAGAAAACAATATGCATGCTGGTTTTTCATATTTTGTTCTAGAAAATCATATAATAATTTAATGTATTCATGACATTTACTCAATGAAAATAATCTAAATTTCTATATATATTAACTTTAATTTCACTTTTATTTTATACTTTTAACATTCACATCTGTTTTAGGAGCAACATCATACCATAATTTAACACACCTCTGACCGATATTATCATATCGGCATAGCAATTCTAATTTACACGATTGCCTGAATTGGAAATGTGTTTTTTCACCATGACTGGTATACTTCTATCGGCATAACAGTTAGCGTTTTAAACATCACAGTTGTCTAGGGTGGTAATGTGTACTCTCCCCTGGCCGATATTCTCTCCTCAGCACATTAGTTAATGATCTAAACATCATAATTTTTTGTGGTTATAGGAAAACTTTTATGCACTTCGGTACACTGGCATCCCCTATTAGGGGGTGAATTCATCTTAACATGCATATACAAGCATTCGTATATAAGTTATTTCATTATTCATAACATACATTCTTTGTTATGAGATATTTTCATTCATTTACTAATGAATAAAAGCACTTTTATTAAAATTAAAATGAATTACATAAATATAATAATTTCATAGATAGACTATTATGCATTCTCTTTTTGTTAGGCTTGCTATCCGGTTGGTTCGGTTCATTTTCTAACTAGCTCATTGTAATTTATCTCATTAAAAATTTGTATACAAAGTCTCAATGTCATACCAATATATAAGCTATTGCTCCATGTTTTCTTGTCATAAAGAGCTCATATAATGTCATACCAATATTGTAACCTATTTTCATAGATATACGAATATATTTCTCCCAACTATCTCCAAAATGTAGAGCATAAACTTTTATAAAATCATCCAATGTTTACAACGACTATTTTGTCTGAGGATGAATTTTGCTAATTAAAGCTAATCTTATGCCCAAATCCTTTCGCTTTATGCCATTACTAAGAAGCAAAATTCATATCTCAATTAACTATGATGATGATCTGTATCACATTTAATAAAATAATGTTGTCAACATAGACATTTGCCAACTTTTGCACGCGGCAACTTTGTTTTATATGTAGAAGATGAACTATTTTTCAGAGTATATCTATCACCACCCAAATTGCAGCATAATGTTTTTAAGATTTTGGCAAACCAACTATAAAATCTACTAGCAATCTCTTTTTGTTTTCACATTGGCATAGGAAGATGCTTACAACACTCTAGGCTTTTGATTCTCTGCCTTAGACATCTGATATGTCAAAGACTTCACTATAAGTATGTCTTCATATGAAATTCATGAAGATATTCAAAACATTTCTTAATGACCTGTTTATCCTTTTTTTAACGCTTCTCATATTAGCTTGATATGAAATCATTAGTCCCGGGCTGGTTAGCTTTATTAAAACTTCTTATCATTTCCTAACAAACATCTTTTTTGTTTCCTAATGAACAAAACAAATAGCAATTTAATATGAATCTCCATTTTAAAAAAAAGATAATAATCAATTTTGTTGAAGTTTAATCCAATTTATGATATTTGTGCAACTCCCATGGTTCCTTGGTTCTTATTTCCTTTTATTGAGTTGAACTCTTTCATTTGTCTTTTTTTTTTTTTTTTTGTCATAATTAACATACTCTTCACCAAGAAATTAAAATTTTTCTCAACATTTTTCAGGGTATTGCAAAGATGGGCTAACAATGTTCTGCATAATGAACATGACATATGGAGGTGGGCACAATTTTTACGATTGGTCTCTTTGATTGAATAAAGAACTCATTCAATTTCTTTGAGATCAGCTAACGAACCAAATTCTATACCTGTAGGGCTTTGATTCTTTATGTTGCCGCGGGAGCGTTGCATGAAGCATTCTCAGCACTTCGTGATGCAAAGCTTCCCGACACAGCCGCCATGTTCTTGGTCGCCTGTCACGAGATATATGCACAAATGCGCTCTGAGTCGCACTGTTCTGACGAACAATCCGATAGGATAGTTGATGGTGAAACCAAATTCATTCTACCATGTAAGAATATAGATGATGATGATGTGAATGCAGTCAGCGACTTTTATGGGGAATATCAACGAAAACTTATCCATCTTTGCATGGACTCTGTGCCTCTCTTCGACTGAGTAACTGCAAACATTTATAACTCGTTCATCCCGCTTGAAGCAGCTTTTTGGAAAGATAGTTCAACTCCTTGTTCGGAAAACTTAAGGAGAAACCGCTCAGCTCATTTATTGTGGAGTTCTCCATTTTGCAAGCTTGGAGCTCTAATCTGTTGCATTTTTACCGAAGCTTTATATGGTAAGAGTACACTCCTTGTCAGCTTCTGCCAGTGGATCTGTGATCATGAGTATGTCGCATTCTCGAATTAATGTGATAAAATTTTGATGCTTATACGAACAATTGATATTATTTGATTTTTTTTCTTTTATAGAATAAAGGCACCCACGATGCATGAAGTAAATTTAATTCTTTTTGTGAAATTCTTGAGTTGCGTCGTTGTTGAACTTCAAATGTCTTCTTGTCGTTAAACGAAATCATAGTTGGTTTAAACGCGTGTGAATCTTAGATGATTAAATTTTATGTAATATTTAATATGCTTGCATTTCGTGTTAGTTTAAAAGGTTTCTCCGGTGAAATTAAATTGAGATTTAGATACATGCCACCCAATTCCTATGTATTGACATATCTAACACCTAAGGTTTGATTTTTACATTTATGCCACCTTACCTACGTATGAAAGTTGTACTTCACTTTTTAAAAATTAAAATTGTGATTTTTTTTTTTTCATGTAATATGAATATATTGGTTGGTAGAAATGTAAAAAGTAAAATTTAGGTGTTAGATATGTAAATATGTAGGAATTGGTGGTATGTATGTAAATGCACCATATTAAAGTATTAAGAGTATTGGTAAATGGGATCATGTTCCTAATGGTTTCATCAGGCCTATGAATGAAGGCTTTGCGAGTCGTGGACAAGCAAATCAAATTTGGACTAAATTTATTTGATTTCTGGTTCTCCATGATACCCTCAATCTTAGTCCAATATAAGTCATAACCGATAAAGTTTCTAGTAACATTTACATGCAAACCACCTAATTCCTATTTATTTGCATATTTAACACTAAACCTTTTATATTTTTTTTATATTTTTGTCCCCCAAATAATTCATATCACATAAAACTATTTAACTCAAGTGATGTGTTTCCATGCATATGTGAGATAGCATATATATATATATATATATAAAAGTTGGTTTGACATTTGTTTGTCAGTTGTAATTCTCATCTGATGTGGTGGTTTGATTCCCCTCGAGTGTAGAGTGCGGTACTCGAATTATAGGTGCATGAGAGATGATTGTAAGTCTCCGATCATTCCTTTATGTATATATAACTTTATGTGTTTGATATATAAATAATTAAGAATTGAGTGCATTGCATGTAAATCTTCCATTAAAACATTGCTATATTTCATTTAGCTAGTCGGCAATAATTGAGAATTAGATTGCCGAAAAGGCCACTTTAAAAGACTTCTTATATTCAATAGATGAATCATAGACCTCATCGACGATTTTAATTGAATGACACTCGGCAAGCCAGCACTTCAATAAGTAACTTTATATGTTATACATATAAAAAATTTAAAATTATATAATAAAATTAAATAATTTATAATTATATAACAAAATTAAAAATTTATATATTATATAAATATAAAATTAAATTTGTATATTTAATTAATAAATTTAATATGTATTAATTTTATAATTATATTATTTAATTTTATATATTTAAATTATATATATATATATATATATATATAATTAGAAATTAAATATTTTATAATTATATAATAAAACTATATATATATGTTATATTTAATTTATAAATTTATTATAA
>NEWO01000075.1:142995-166855 GCA_003013225.1 Phalaenopsis aphrodite
TGTGTGTGTGTGTGTGTGTGTGTGTGTGGGTGCATGCGCGCGCGCACGTGCACGTGCTCATGTGTGTGTATTTGTAAATTTATGGGTGCATGTGCATGTGTATACATGTTTATGTTAGTATATATGTATATATATAGTACATGTTTATATGTGTTTCTGGGTGTATATGTGTTATATATGACTCATATACCATAAATGGACAATGCTAAATCAGGAGCGGAGCAGAGCCGAAGATTCTGTCCAAATCAGGAGAGTTTTCTTATGTGGGTTGGGAGTGTGGTACAGAGGTAATTTAGTAATTACATATAAATGAGTTTTTATGTGTAATCACACAATTGCCCCAAAAATTAAGGTATTGGCATCAAGAATTAAGTGGTATATGTGTAATCTTCCTCAATCAAAAGATTATTTCGGCACTACTCATTTTTTTAACGAAGGACTAACGAGTCTCCCCGCGGGCAGGATTAACAACTAAAGTCTTAAGAATAAGCAAACCATGCAATTGTTTTTGTAGTAATACTCACGGCGACCGCGTGACATATTTATAATGAATCCATAATTCTTGCATACCTCCTCTCCTATGATCTCTCATTATTAAACTACCTACACCCTCTTCACGCTTTTCCCGGCTAGCATCTCTCGTGATTGACGCCACCCGCACAGCGCATTGTCACGGACAAAAAGTCCCACATCGTCTTGGTATAGTACCGAAGAACAATATTTAAGTTCTAGACTGCATATCTCTCTTAAGAGCTCTTTTGAGAGATGACAACGTGTTGCCTTTGTTTCAGCCCTCACACAGAAAGAGCGCCCTCCACCGTTTTTATATTATTTTTCTATAATTTATAAGCTTTTTATTATTAAATTTTATTTGTTTATCCGAAATCAGACATTTTTTTTTTTCATGGGATCAAACTGCCCGCTAAATATAATATAGAAAGGGCTAGATTAATGAATGACAAAATGATACTTCATAAGAGACAAAACTGATATTTGAGTTAGGGGCAAAAGACCAATTTGTGTCATATATAAGTAAAAATCTTGACCCTACTCAGGTCAACCCTTGGATATCACACAATTTTGTTATATTTATATATCTACAATCTATAATATTTTGTTGAGATAAATTCATGCATGAATGTATGTATTAACTTCTTGAAAGTGGGTGATAGTGATATTTTTCATGTGATTTTAAGAAGTTGAGAGCTTTGGATGTCAATATTAAAATTTGGGTGTTAGATATTTAAATACATAAGAATTGTGTGGTGCGTATGTTATTTTTGTCATTAATAATGTTGAGTAAAAAGTCACAAATACATAATTTCAAACAGGTGTTCAGTGCTTTGCGAGTTTATGGTTACTTCATTTTATTAGATAACATGGTTCAAAGGGTATGTGCAAGAGTAAATATTACCTAATAATCTGAAGCAAGGGCAATGAGTATGGATTGCACCACACTAGGTGAATATCCATGTTGTGTGATTCACATCGTCATCTTCACATATAATATTCAGACGTAATATTTTCTCATGACGTGAAATATGTTATGAATTATATTTTTTGACACTTACTTGAGAAAGTATTTGAACGTAGGGTAATACATGCCACATTAACTCTGATCATATAGTTCATTTAATGTGAATATGAGTGTTTCTTATAGAAGCATTTAATGCAATTACTTGATACAAAAGTGTGTGCGGGGCACCATAATTTTATCTTGGAGGGAGAACAATAACTTTAATAACATAAATAATATTTATAATTTTTTTGAGTTATTAATTAATATTGGTCATAGAATTTTGCAACATACAACAGCAATGATCTTTTAATAACGAGTACTAACTCTCATTTGATATTATTTTAGATGCATAAAATTATTAACAATATTTTCTTTTAATTTTGTTCTTTCTCATCTTATAATTATTTAAGAACTCATATTTCAAGAAAAATAGCTGCATTTGAGTAGGTGTAGGATCCTATGCGTGTAACTTTTCTCATTTGTATATAGGAATCTTTTCTAACTCCTAAAAATGCCCCAAATGTCCTCCAAATCCTCCCTATTAATACTTTTCTCAACAATTATTTAATTCCTTTTTGGTTAACAACATCATATGTGCATATTTTATAAGGGAGTCAGCCATTTGCCCAATTATTTTATAATTACATATGTTTAGAGTTCTACAATATTTTCAACTATCATGTGACATCGGAAAAATTATTACGTGTGGAACGAATCCTGATGTATCTGAACTTTGTGTGCAACCATTTTGTATAATGTTTTATATATGTTGTATAATAATATATAAAAATAATGTACATAAAATTCATATGCATCAATCAAATTATGTACGTAATATTCTCTCCCTTTCATCGGTATGCTCTGGCCTTATTCCTCTTTCTCTCGCATCTCGCTCCCTCCGAAAATAAATGCCTTCAATGATGTAAGTATAGAGATTATTGTTTGTTTGTTTTTCTTTCATATATCTTCGGTGTTGCATCATTTTCTTGATTTTTTGGTGTCTTTTATTTTGACACAAGCAAAAAAAAAAAAAAGGTTATAAATGGGTGGGAGCCGGCAAACATTTTACTCACCATTTATTACTTAGAAATTGAATGGTTTAGAGTAGCATGTTACACATGGAGCATAAGCGCATCCTCACCCATTGGTGGAGTGTAACATGAATATAGTTTAATTCATTAGATCATTTTTTTATAGTTTATGATATAAATTATTTTATAAAAATAGAGGTTGATGCGTCAAACTTTTAATAATATTTATTATATCAACTATATATAAATATTATAACATTTTATCATTTAATGATATATTTTATAATAAATATTTTTATTAACCTTTCGGAGGATCTACTTACATACTCCTCAATCCATATGCATTTACATATCCAACACCTTAGGTTGAATTTTTACACACACTGATATATACATTTATTCCTGAAAATATAAATTTCAATGTTTAAAAATAAAATAGTGATATTTTTATGAGACATGAAATAATTAGATGGTATGTATATATATAAAATAAAATTTTGGTGTTAGATATGTAAATCAATAATTATGAATGCCCGCCCTTCTTCTAATATATTTATGATTGAAAATCACATAATTGTATGTCATCTAAATATGAAAAAACAGAATTTTATTCCTTTTTTTTTCCCTGTTAAAATCGAATCACTATATGTTTATATCTCACCAATTTTTTTCATATGTTTTATCCAAAACTATTCATAAAGTCTGGAATTGGAGGGTAGGTATATAAATGTCCCTTTATTAATCAATCTCTTCAAAAAAAAAATGTATCTTACAAGCAAATAAAAATAGTAAAATACTTCAAAACTCATAATATACAGTTAAATCCAAAACTTCTTCTTTTGCCCTTTCCCTTTTCTAAAATTTCATCAAACACCATTACATTCTCCAAACTCCATCCTCTCCACAGCTAGCGGCCAAAAGCTGTAGCTAATCGACGAATCCGCCGTCTGCAGCGTCCATACTCATAAGAACATGAAGCACACAAAAAAGTTGTTGGCCGTATCTGCAATAAACCTAAGAGCTCCGCGCACGAAAGCGAAAGAAAACTTCAAAAGAAAAAGGAAGAAGCGACAGCTGGAAAGCTAAAGCCAGGAGAATACAAAGGATAGGACTGAACACGAGAAGAAGGTGAGTTGATTTCTAAGCAGAAAACAAGGTCCCGAGGAAGAAAAGCTCAAGGCCGCCGGCGACAGACAATGGTCGGCGGAAAGCAAGTTTTCATCGGAATATTCAAAAAGGGAAAGCAGAGGTAAGGGGGGCTGAGAGAGAAGTGCGCATGCGTGGTGGCCGGCGATTTACAGTCACCGGCCTGCACCCGGTCCCAAAGATGCTTGGCAATCACCTCGATCTCGGGCCCCGACGCACGCCCATCAACTGTTTGATTAAATTACCCAACAGGAAAACTTTCATGCCATTTGCTCCTTTATTTAAGCTCGGGTCCCCTGTTATTTAATTAAGGGATACTCGAATACCCGTGGCCTTTAAATTCTATTCAGACGGGCTCTCTAGCTCACTCCGCCGCCAAATATATCTCACTCTCTCTGCTTCCTAGCTTGAGAGAGAGAGAGAGAGAGAGAGAGAGAGAGAAGAAGAAGAAGAAGAAGCCAGCTTTCAAGACGGGTCTTCCAGTGTGGATGTTGGGGATGGGTGCCGGCCGGTGGGAAGATGACCTGAGCCGCCTTCTAGCCTTGCTCTTCCACCAGGTTCCTACTTCATCTTCTCACTCTCTTCCTCTCTCCTCAGCATTCCCTTTCAAAACAAGAACGAGTCTTTCAGTTAATATCTACTCCACTTTCTTGTTTACCGCCATTGAATCTGTGTAGGGAGTGCTCGACGAGCATTTCATGCAGCTACAGCAGCTGCAGGACGACTCCTCACCGAACTTTGTGTCGGAAGTAATCTCTATTTACTTCCGAGAGTCTGAGAGGCTTCTAAGAAACATCAGAACGCTGCTGTAAGAATATGGCGTTGTGGTCTCAATAGATTTCGTTTTTATTATGTTGTTTTCAACGGTTGGGTGAAATTATTTCTCCAATTAACCATTTTTATCGTCCTGGTTATTGTTTAGTGCGGATCGAGAATGCACGGATTACAGAAAGATTGGTGTTTGTTTGAACCATCTGATGGGCAGCAGTTCCAGCATTGGAGCCAATCTTGTTCGAAACGTCTGCGTCGCATTTCGCGCAGCTTCAGAGCACTGTAACTGGGCTGGGTATGCTTATATATCTACATTCCAATTTTCACTAGAAATACAGTTAAGAAAAACTAATTTTTTGTGGTTGAAGCCGCTAAAAAGGGTTCCCAATTTCATATGATTAAAAATAAAAATTAAAAAAAAAAACATCTGGGATGTGATGTTAGAAGGAGAGAGGTGAAAGAATATTTTTGATGGAACATGATTTGATGGAAATATAATTATTGAAATTTTCTGTACAAGAAAATATTCTTCTCATGACACGCATTTGTAAACCTCAATGTTAAGTGGTGATAATAATAGCGACTATAAAACATTAAGCTCATATTAAATATGAGCGTAAGCTTTTGCTTAAAAAGACAAACTCAACATTGCTTTTGGTTTCGTATTGATTAGAAAGTGTTCTATAAATGCGTTATTTATGATTGTGAAATCAAGCTGCTGCAGAAGCTCTGCTTCCTTCTCCTCCACATGGGTTTCTGCGTCCTCCTGGCCGCATGCAAACCCTAGCTACCCTTTCTTCCTTCTTCCCTCCCCCTTTTAATTAATTCTCCCGCTCACGTGCCCGTCATTTCTCTTCGTTACAAAAGGTGCCTCCGCTCGTTAGCTGTGCTGGAACACGAGTACTGTTACCTCAAGAACAGGCTCCATGAACTCTTTCAGGTATGCTTAAACTTCAGCTTGGTTTAGGGTTCATCTTTCTTTTCTTAATTAATTATACATTCTCTTAGATAGAGCAGCAGAGAGTGCTGGCTGATAGAGTTAGATATCATCCAGTTCTGCAATGAGGCGTGTTGGAGAAGACGACGACAGGGATCAATGGGATTTGAATTCTTAGTGGTTGATTGATTAAATTGAGGAGGAGTATTAAATGGTTGTTATGAGGTCAGGGGAGTTGTAAGGCGTGTCTGTACTTGTTGTTCCAAATAATTTATTGTTTACTCATGAGTTTGCTGCGGCTCTTTTATGCCTTGTTCTTAGTGCATTTCATGGGCTGGTAATTTATTTATTTCGCCGCTTGCATCTCCCACAAGTAGAAAGGAGGGCCAGATTTCGTATTTTCTTTGCCGTTGATGAATAAATGACAAGGGGGAGGTGGGGGATGAAGTTGTCGGCACCTGGCTGTTGGTGTATAGGCCCGACGGGCGCAGCGTTTATGTGTGCCAAGATTTATGGCGTTGAAAAGTGATTTTATTTTCGATGTGTTGTGTGTATTATAATTTTTTTTTTATATGAAAAAGATAAATTTTAGGTTTCTAGCAAACGCTTCAATTAGGGCTTCTCTGGAGCAGCTTATTTAAAATCTGTTGAGCAGCAACTATGGTAAAAAGCTGCAACGCAAAAGCTTATTTGGATAAATTGACTGTATATTTATTTTTTATAATTTTAAAATAACTATGTTGCAGATATTTTTGGATAACTGATCATTATACTATTATACAATAATGTTGTTTACGACAAAACAATTCATGCTAGTACATTCTGAGAGCAATACTTGAGTGAAATTATTTAGTCCAAATATTACAAAGTAAAAAAAAGGACTACTAAAATAATAATTAATAATATGATAATATTATTTTTAAATTACAATTGGTGAATGTTATTAGATAAGTCGTTCTCCAGAGAAACCCTGCACGCTTATTCAGTCTTAGCGGTGAAATCCTCTAATCCATCTGCCCACTTAAAATAGTCACAATTTTCAGTTATTCTTCTTGAACACTTGTAACTTGGTTTCTTCATTGAAAATTTAGTTGGTTGCCTTCATTGGAAATTTAGTTGTGATAGGAACCAATAATGATATATAAGTTGTCAAGAAGAACCCTTAGGATCTAATGTCATATCATATATCTAAAAAAAAAAAAACCATATTTAGATTATATTTATTACCCACGGTTGCCTCATCAATCATCCAAGTGGGAAAGAGTATAAGCATAAGAAAAATAAATATACATGACTTGTCTAAAGACTGATATAATAAATGTTAAATACATAAGAAAAAAAATATACATGACAGATATAAAATACTGATATAATAAAAAATAAATAATTTTAACACACTTTACAAATAAAATACAGTAAGTATTATCAACACAAATTACAAATAAAATAGAAACAAAAAAATAGAAGGTCTCTCCATTCAGCCTCCAACAATAACACCAACACCTACACACAACAATACATCCACACCACCACTGCCACCACCTCCACACACTAGCACGTCCACACCACCTATACCACCACCTCCAAACACCGACACCTCCACACACCAACACGTACAATACACCAATACCACCACCTCCACACACTAACACATGACTCAAATACATTCAAATTAGCCATTTGTATTTCCAATTTATTGTACATGCAATCATCATCACCACCAACTTTCGACCAACAAGATCAACACATTAGAATGAAAAAACTCCAAGTATAAGATTTCGAGCATATCACAAAGAATCCAAAAAATTCCAAAAATCTAACATAAATTGAAAACCATTGAAGGATAAGAGCACAAAGAACCCAAGGAAAGCAGTGCACATAAGTGTTTGCAAACTCAAAAAACCATTGCATTGTTAAGATAGAGAATACCAAAATACAGGTGAGAGGAACCACCATACAAAGGGCAGAGCCAATGGTCCAAACCGAGTTGAAGAACAGAGAAGAGAGGGAGATGAAGAATGGAAAGCTCACCACAACAACCACAAGAAAATTGGGCATGAATCGTGAGAGAGGGAGCCCCATAAGAATCACGAAGAGGAAAGTTAGGGCAAGAATTGCGAGAGAGGCAGGGACGTAGAGCATAGCAAGTGTTTCAACAAAGTAGCCCCACAACTATTAGCAAAGGAATGCGGCTGCGGGGTCGAGTTTCCTCCAAATTATTCAATTAAGCGGACACTCCGCTTTTATCAAAAGCACACCCAATGACCTAAGGCCGCATCACATGCATTATTATAAGTTGCTCCAAATAGGGCCTTAGGTTTTGTATTAGAAGACGGTGAAGCTCCATTCACTTGGAGTAAATCTCGAAGCCTGCAAAAATTTTTGTTTGGTGAAGCAAATGGAGAAGAAAAATGTCCAAAATCTTTTTGCATGAACGATAAATTTTCGCTATTTCACATCGCAGCTAGCCTCCTTCGATTCGGTGAATGTAGCTTTTAATAGAATTTGCTTTACGGTGACACCCTTTCAAACAAAGATTTTGTTAGTTTGGGTTGTGAAACATATCACTTTCGCTACAACTTTTTGCGAAAGCTGATTAAACACTGTATCCCAAATGTCCAGACAGCACCGCACCACCACTTTTAGACATGCCACATTATTGATGTATGACAATGTCTGATATTTTTTATGTGATGTGTAAGATTTAGATGATGTATATGTAAAAGATGAAGTTAAGATGTTAAGCATGTAAGTTCATAGGAATTGAAAGTGAATTTTGCATCGTAGATTTTTGAAAATGATTTGAAAGTGAATTTTGCAACTTTAACTTTTCTATTTTAATTTTAAAAACCTTATTTCCCAACTGCAATTTCAATTACATTAATTTCTACAAAAGTGATATCTTAAAGCTAACTGAAAAAAAAAAAAAAACAGTTAGTCAAGGGTTATTCTAATTGAAGTAGTTAAAAGGCAAATAAGGAGTTAAAAGGCCATTCTAATTGAAGCTAAAATGATTATTTATATTGATTTGTAGTAGTTTCTTTTTACCAATAATGTTTTCAAGAAAACTGCAACAATTTTGTTTGGGTATGCTTCTCCTTCTCCAATTTCAATTTTTTTTAGGATGAGAAGCAATTTCTTACAGATTATTAAAATATAATAGTTCTCAAAAAGTTGATAGAAAAATATTTTAAAAAAATTTGTAATACTCAGTAAATTTCAAAAATATATATTTTCCGCAAAATGGCTATTGCTACTTTTATGAATAGCTGCAGTCCGAAGCGAACCCATAGACTTAGAAATATTAAATTCAATTCCTTCAAAGTCCTATCCAATTTTGTTTTTATCATACATTATTTATCAACAAGATTAAAATAAATAAATAAAAGTGAACAAAAATGCAAATTTTATTTTTAATTGTTGGAATCACAAATTTGTCCTCTGATCGAGTACGAATCACTAATCACAAAGCACTTATACTGAAAAATAAAATGATTTTAAATGCTCGTCTGAAAATTATTTCAAAAAGTTGAAAAAAAAAAAACTATAATTCATGTGAATTGTCAATAACACCTAAATACTATCATCCACACAATAGATTACATCAGAACTCCTGATGCATTATTTTCTCCTATTCAAAGGTGATTCTATTGACTTATAAAATGTTAGAATTTGAGCACCGCACAAGTTTGAACAAGCGGAACTGTTCGTGAACCCACCCAAGTTGAGAAGGGTTGGCCGACACACTCTTTTGTTGGACTTATTGGGTCCATCGAAATGAACCGCTAGAGCGTTCCCTCCATATGTTTGTAATTGTAACTACATTCATACAATTTCATTCACTTTATATGAGAAAATTATAGCTCTACCCATCACTATCGACCTACAATTTATTTCTCCCTTTTTGTTGTATATGCAGGGCTAATTAAAGTTATAATCAGGATGGCTAATACTTTTAAAACAATTTGACATTTGATGTTTTTGCCTACCATAAAAAATAATGTTCCTTCCGCCCATATATATATGAGCGTTCTATTAAAGGTATGCATTCGATTAAAAAAATGGTTATTTTCATCATCAATTTTTGTCGCCTTCAATCTATAATTATATAAGAATTTTATTTGATACGCCATCAACATATTTCTATCATCTGGCATGAATTTCGATGCATAACACACATCTCAATGCAAATTTTTGAGCTAGAAATGTTCAAACTTCGATTGAAAATCAATATGAACTCTGATTTCAACAAACTTACAGTCAAGACCGGCTTGATGAGATGCGCCAATGATATCAAAATTGGTCCAATTCGAGCCAAATCAAACCCAATTCAAACGATTAAACCATATTATGAAGCTTTCAGTGCATAAATGGAAGGTTAAACACATTCTAAATCTGGCAAGTGTATAGTCAAATTGAGCGTCTAAGCAAGATGAATCGAGTGACGTGAAGATCGTTAAATTCTGACATTTTTAAGACACTCAAATTTTCATTGAATGACGTCTAATCAACAGAATCTCTCAAGTCATTCGACAAAGTGGTTTAAATCCTTCTTTAATTGTAGAAAGGTCGCTCTGAGGCTCTATAAATAGAGTTTTACACCCATTGAGAAAAGAGGAAAATTTCTACCCAGAATAAAACTGAAGCTTGGAGAGGATTTGAAGTCCATCATCGCTTCTGCACTAGGAATCCAACAAATACCTCCAGCTCTTATAGCTACCAAACACCATCAACCACCATCTATCACCCACCGTCGACCACTATCAACCACCCTCTGCTCGTTGCAACAAAGCTCCAGCAATAGTCAAAACTCGGGTTGGGAAGTGACGAAGCAACGTGTGAAGCAACAACTAATGCTATTGAGTTACAAAGCATCATACAAAGCAGTGTATCATTGTAAACTTAATGTCAAGCTTAAAGATGGTGTACTTAAGCTCCAACAACCAATACCCACTGCGACCACTCCATATTGTGGGGCAACAAACTCTTCTATGCACGATTGTTGTTACTTGAAAATATGCGTAATCATTTCTTGCTTGTAGGACTAGTGCTTGTACTTGTAATCACCAACTCATATTAGATCATTTTAACTAGGCCATAACTCATCGTTTTTACCTTTTTTGAGCTTTTTCACGAAAAACTTCTAGTATTTCTATCTATCACTTTTACAACCAGAGTGCGTGTTGGATTCTCGTGCAGTGCTAAAATGATAATTCATAACTCTATAGCTGTGAATTTCTTATCACTCATCAGTTTAATGCCTTCTATGAGAAGTGAAATTCGGTTCAACATAATATTCAAGTATGAGATGTGGAGTCCCCACTTTGTTTCACAATTATATACATCATCCAACTGGTCAAAGGATTTCTTTTACACATTTGAATCATTCCTTGATGTAGGGGAAATCTTCACTGTAGTCTTGAAAGATCATTTATGTTAATTAACTCGGCACGATGTGGTAGGGCGGTCCTCCTCTATTTTGTTTAGACATTAAGTTTTTGAGAACCACTTCCAGACTGAGAGGTAACTTTCATCACAAAGCGTGGATCCTCA
Source organism: Phalaenopsis aphrodite (assembly GCA_003013225.1). Lineage (NCBI taxonomy): Eukaryota > Viridiplantae > Streptophyta > Magnoliopsida > Asparagales > Orchidaceae > Phalaenopsis > Phalaenopsis aphrodite. The sequence continues at coordinate 153,953 of NEWO01000075.1, forward strand.
GCGTCCCCTCACCATACTTGAGTTCCTCTTTAACTAGATCAAAAAGCTAGTCTCTTTGAGGTTTGATACATGAGTTGCTTTAAAACAGCAAATTCAAAAGCAGCAATTAACAAGTTACTAAACATTATCCTTGAGCATGAATGCAACAACATTTTCAATAAAAAGTATGGTGCATTTCGAGCTATGTCACATTCTTAAGAAACACAACATTTTCATATATCTCATTGTGAGGTTAATAGATTAGATGTATCATAAGGATACGATTTGACCTTTTTCATCACATACTACAATCTTAAAACTCGAGCTTCATATATATATATGAGTGTGTGCAAATTTTTTTTTTCTTGACATTTTTTTTTATTTTTTAGCCAAATTGAGCTTTGAGTGAAGCTGCATGGGAAAAAAATTTGCGAACATAAGACGTATGCAGAGCTGTGTACGTCTGTAACTTGAAAATAGGTTGTAAGGAGGATATTTGAAGATTATAACCGTGTTATATCTCCTGTAACCTCTCTGTACCCTCTAGTAAGTTTTGTGCTTCTGTTTTCATATATAGATAGGTTACAGTGATGTTACAATAACACAATTATAACCTTTGAATATCCTCAATATAACATATTTATAGGTTATAAATATACGCAGCGTACATCTTATGTACATTAATTTTTTTCCGGCTGCATGACGGATGAATTTTGGGAAAGATATTGTGTAGTGATGTTCTGACGTACGCAAAGTTTCTTATTTTCTAAACACGATGAAATTTTAAAGTCACCTAACGCGTTTTGTAATATATATGACATATTCACATCATTTTCATTTGCCAAGCAAGATTGCTTTCAGGCAAAAAACATCAACATTGCTTCAAAATGCGACACTTGTCCAAAATGAATCAGACTTTTTTGCAATTTATAAAGAAAGATTTCTAAATTAAACTAATTTTTTCGGACATGTGACATAATTCTAACGACAATTTCATGCATATTGTAATATGAAAAAAAATTATCATCATATTTTGATGCAGAATTAATTAAAATGACAAAAATAAACTTCTCGTGACCAAAAAAAAAAAAAAAATCAAAATTTTGAATTAATAAATTAGGATATAGATGGATCACCTAATTTTTCTCACAACTTTTACTTTTGGGTTTTGACTGTTAAATAGGCTGTTTTTCTGGGACGGAACCATTATACTAAAATGATGAATAAATTAATTATTCATGAATGAAATAATAAGATATCATTTAATATAAAATTTTAAATATTATTTAATATTTTAAGGTTAAAAAAATTTAAATTTAACATATTTGAATATATTTTATATAAATAATTTTTTAAATAGGCATTTTGAAGGAAATTTAGGAGGATGACGCATCTCATCTCACAATATTTTAAAAGGAGTCATTTCATTAGTTAGGTCTGTGATTTAATTTTTTTATTAAGTGATTATTTAGTTTGCTGTAAAAAGAATACCCTATTTTAAATACAAGAGTTTTTATATTATAAATGTTTATTAGGAGCGTGCATTATTTAGTAAAAATTAAATCAAACCAATCAAGTTTGGTTGGTTCGATTTCAAATTGAATTTCGGTTTAATTTTTATTTAACTGAAAAAAATTAAAAAAACTGAAATTTTATTAAAAATTTTTATTATATCTTAATTTCACTTGGAATCAACTATAGAATTAAAAATAATTATTACATCTAATATTAGATTGAAATAAATAGAGGATTCATGAAATCAAATAGATATTATGTGAATAAAATATGTGATTTGTAATGCTTATTTTTAGCCAAATTTCAATAAACAATTAAATTTATGCTTTTTCCTAATCGAACCGTTTAAACAGAATTAAGTTACGGTTCAATCTATTAAGTTTTATTTAAATTTAAAATGGTTCGGTTTTTTTTATTTTTTTATTGTACACTTTGGTTATAATCAATTTAACCAATTTTAAAACCAATGTATGCGAACCTACTGAATGCTCACGGCTATTGTATGCTCACGGCTAATGTTTATTTTGTGAAGAAAAAAATAATATAAATTATAATGAAATTTATAAATAACATTTAGTAATAATTTTAGTGTATTTTAAATGTGTGATACAAACAATTTTAAATAAACCATAAACAAAAGTTATTGACGACGTCTCAATAGTTGTCAGTCACTAACGTTGCCACTGATGGCTACCACCTATTGTCATAACCGTCAGTTATTGCCACTACAACAATTGCCACACAACACTATTTTCTACCGCACGCGAGCAGACGCTAGCCCCTCCTACTTAAAAGTTTTTCGGGCATTTACATACATAACATGCATTCTTATGAATTTACATATCTCATTTCATATTTAAGTATTTTGTATCACATCGGAAATAACATTGGTTATCATTTTTTAATACTCAAACTTTTCTCTTGGCATAAATATTTAGAAAAAAAATCATGCATTTAAGGTGAATTCATCTAAATAATAATATTTATTTTTAAAATACACTACATATTTTATTTTAATTTTCTTACGATGCATTCATTTTTCAACCGTTGAACTTGGAGCATTAGTATATAATTTTTGTGACACAGGCTTCCACGTCAAATGTGGTACCGCTGACTCGTAAAATGGATTTGGTATCGGCACACCCACAAATCAATCAATCTAAGGGTGCTATAAATTAATGCCAATAACTCCTGCAATTCTCGTCATTGTATGGGACAAATAAAGTTTATAGTAGGTGTAATTCAACTGTCAACGAATCACCATCTCAAATACATAGAAATCAATGCAATATTACAAAGAATTACCAACTACATAAAAATAAATAAATATATGTGATCATAACCAAAATTAACAAACTTCATTTCTAATGTGGAGAAATAAATATGGTCCAAAACTTATGAGGAGCTTCTAACTGGGGGCCCTCACGATTAAAGAAGTCATAACTTCAAATTTGTTTTTACTAAATTTTCCATGATTGTTTAGTCTTCATGACTCATTATTCAAGCACTCTTTTTACAGAGAGCCTATAGTAAAAGTTTATTACAAGTCACTAACATCGTTTTTGTTTATAAATATTGAAAAATTCATGTTTTAATATATCATTGGAGATCAACTTATTGTGGTTTTTGGCTTGTGGCACGACCGAAATGCTGTGAACACAGCGATAAACATAAGTATATGTGTCGTTCAAGTAGTACATTGAATTGAGTCTGTATATCAATCTCACGAGAAACGAACAAACTCCTAAATTTCATAAAGCTCAAAGGTATGAAGTTTTATTATTTTAAAAATTATTAAACCTAACTTTTGAAAAGTGAAACCTAGGTTAACAAGGTGAGAATGTAGGAAGTTTTCTAACACTTGAAAATTCTCCTCTTAATTGTTTACTCAATAATCTAAGTCTGACTAAGTGCTTCAGTTTGTGGTTGACAATCAAAAGCAATTTTCTTCTCCCCTCTTTGGCCTCTAAGAAAGTTTGGTAATCATAGAAGTTTAGTTCCCTAAATCAAGTGTTATTAACTCAAAACCCCCCTTCACAAGGGAACTAAGCTAGATGCTATATTCATATTCTCCCAAACTAGTGTGAATTAACCTAATAGTTTTATTTTATGCTCCTGCATAACTAGATCACAACACATTGGATTCCAAATCAATTAAGAGAAGAATGTTAATTCATCACCACTATAAATCTACGGAGAAATCACACAAGAAAAGACAAACTCAAAATTCATATATTACTAACTCAAGGAAGAAAAGAAGATCTATTAACTAATCATGCTCATAGACAATGTAAATAAAATTTAATTTATTATAAATATTAAAAAAAAAATTTGAAAAATAAATCTTCATGGAGTACACCAATAAGGCTGAGCACTCGTCTTTCTTCCCCTTCCAAATGATTTACTAAATTTGTAATAGTAATTACAGACTCAAAAACCTTACAAGCACTTCACAATCGACTATCTTACTCTTGAGCTTTGAAATCCAACATTCTCCTTCAGTCTTACACTGTGTGGAGTGGTCTCTGAGTCATTGACAATGACTCTTTATGTTATCCTTCACGAATCAGTACATATGAACTGATCAAACCACCACAATGCATGAACTATTTTTTAGGTGCTAGTTTGTGGCACCTGGTGTTGATTCCTAGCGCCTAAGCGCAGAAGGTTCAACACATAATTTCCACCTGCTCGATTTACATGCAAGGGTTTTGGGCACTTACGTGTCTAAGTACCACCAACTCATCTAATACTTTCTAGCTTCTTTGTCATTTTGGTTCGAATGTGTACCTTGAGTGCCTAAGCGCTCCATTTTGACGCCTAAACATTGCTCTTCTACTTTGCTCAATTCTCCACTTCTCAAGCTTTCACGATCTTTCTATCCCGAATCATGAAAAAGACATCACAAGCACATACCAAAAGTAAAAAAAATAATCTAAAATCATATTACAATAATACATATACAATCACATTTCCTGTACGCATCAGCTTGCTCGTATCCTTTTAGTCATCATGATAATGTCAGCCAACATAAAAGTTACAGAAGATGTTGGCGTCAAAACAAATATCTTACTGAGATAAATTTAGGTACAATCATGATGAAAAACTAGATCCCCATCATGATAACCACAAAGTTAAGAGAAGCTTTGACATTTTTTTATGAAGTCAGCCCTACAAGAATGCATCTAGAGTTTGAACATATGATAGATATGATTTTTTTTTCTATAAAAAAGAAATAATAGTTTTGCTTGTTAGCACTACTCCACCACCCACCGAGAAATCCAGTTTGCTCCAAACTGTGTCTTTGTGACTTCAATAGTAGTAATGGCGTAAATGACATCCTTATAAAACTTCTAAGGAAATTGTTAAAGGAAGGCCACTTAAATCAGCTCTTAGCACGACTAGCACCTCCTTTAAATGGACATAATAACTCTAATTGTATGGTGAAGTTGAAAGGTTAGCTGTGAATGATGCACGTTGAAAAAAATGCAAAATCATATATAGAAGAAATTGCTTTTTTGGTATTATTTCGGATTAACAGAAGTTGCCAAAGCATTTATGTTGAAGCATACCTTGGCTAACATGATCTGTATAGTAATTATTATAGTTGATTACACTATTTATTAAAAAGAGACACAAAGATCACCTTCATTATCTAGTATTAAGTCAACTCTATTTAGAAGAGGTGACTTCAGCTTCATAACTACATTGTTGGCCATGTAGGATAGATGTGACTTCCAAATATGATAGTGGGGCCAAACTAATTCATTATGGTAAAATGAAACCCAATTCCACAATCTATTATGATCAAATGTACACAAGGAATGTTACTCAAGCAAACAAATTTTCCTTATATGTGTATTGCTTTGAAGTAGTGATATACATATCATGTCTCTACTATTTCTTGATACATATTTACATAGCTAAAATACTTTAAGAGGAACATAAACAAAAAAGATGCTTGTATGAAGGTGTACATAGTCACTAAAATATGCGTAATTATATGATTTTAAGGTGAGGGATAAGTGTAATAATTACATTCATTTGCATGATTAAAATGATTTAACCATGTTTTAAGAGATTCAAATCTAAATTTGGTCATGCGACTAACTGCATTTTTGTAAGAATTGGTGCATTACTTAAAGGGTTTAGTATAAAACTAATTTAGGGATCAATATGGGTTTGCAAAATGCTAACTTCATTCAACTGCCAAAGTAAGTTTGCAAAATGCTAACTTTTTTATGTGCCAATTTATTGGAGAAGATTTAAAAATCGATACAAGAAAATTTGCTTCTTAACTGTCCCCCCTAAATTTGATCAAATTACATAGGAAACAATAATAGAATTTACTATATGTTTATTTTTATGTTTGATTAGTTTCATTTATAAAACTCTAATTTTTTGCTTTTTTCTGCGCTTAAATAATCATCAGTGCCTAATAATGCCACTTAATGAATATCATTACCTGAATATCTTCTATATGGAGTATTATCCTTATCAATAATTTTTTCTGCAATAATATTGTATATATGTTTTAAAAATTTATGTTGCAATGAAGCATTGAATCAAACCCCTATTAATCATGTAGTTGTTCAGTGCCAATCACCTAACATATGTTTATTTATAAGTTTTTCATGATCCGATTTGCCATCTTTGTTGCTCCTAGGTATAGTTGCACACATCAATTAGAATAAGTTTCAAGACAACTTCTCTCTAATAAACATCTCCTCAGTCTTCTCAAGGGGTGTGCACACATTATGCATGCTACATACTAGGGGCAAACTCATGCTCTATTACTATAAAGAGCTGTCACAATATCCTATAACTAGACTTAGCGGGAGCTTTAATATTAATTTTAAAGTTTTTTTTTTCTATTTATACTTTTAGTTTTCTTAGCTTTTTTGTTTTAGAGATGGTATTACTTTCCTGCCATAGTTATGTCTTCTCTTTCCTTCTCTATTACAGTAGATGTAGACCACAATACTTAATCTCTTTAAAATTTTTTGTGCATTATATATATATATATATATATATATATATATATATATATATATATATATATATATATATATATATATATATATATATATATATANATATATATATATATATATATATATATATATATATATATATATATATATATATATATATATATATATATATATATATATATATATATAATCTTTTTGGTGCATTCTATATATCTCCACTTCCTCTAACATCTTTTAATTCTCTTGGTGGTCAAACTTCTTTGTCCACTTAAAAATAAACTCAATTGAAGTGTTAATTTTCATTTTGATTTCTTCGTTAGCCAAATGGATGTTGCTCCCTTCAACCACGCGCCTTTCTTTTGTTCATCATGCAATAAATTTTCAAACTACATAAGCTTACGTGGGAGTATTGCTACATATTGCCATCACATATGTAAGAAAATACATGACAAAATTCTTCAATTTAGATCATTTTCTTCAACTCTTTATTATTGACAATGTTTAATATATTGATATTTGAAAATTGCCTATCTAATATAATTTGATTGTTGTGTAAAATGTAAACATGCAATGAATTGTTTGGGATTGCTTTTATTATTTATTATATATTATTTTATTTATATTTGATATTAAATAAAATATATTTATTTTCTTTAAAATATACAATTTTGTTTATTTATGAAGTGAATGTAATGGTCTTTATTATATTTATTGTAGCCTAACATTATTTCTTATTTATTTACCATTTTTTGAGCCATTGAACAAATCAACTTGATTAACACTCATATTAATTGTTTTTCAAAATTTTCTTTTATTTATCTCTATTTAAAAAAGCTTTTTTCTAAATATTAAAATTCACAACAAAGAGTTAACTCATATTTTCACAAAAAAGAGCTAACTCATATTTTTATTTTTATCAAATTTATAATAATTCTATCAAGACACAAAAAATTTACAAGTTAGATAATTCAAAAGAATAATATCAATATTAGTTTTGTAAAAAATGGAAAAAATGAAGGGTACGTTTGTAACTCCTTCAATTTTTGTGTTAATGTCCCTTTCATAGCCATCTAACACTACCCTTAACGGACTTTATCGCAAGTCAAGCCGCCTCTTTTTCTTAATTTAAATTTGATATTAAAAAAAATCATTTTTAGAATAATAAACAATAAATTTTTACCATTATTTAAAAATAAAGATATTTATACAGCCACTTAATATATTGATATTTACAAATTAAGTAACTGTATGATCTTTTGAACAACCGAACAGATATATTCAAGCACGCCATCATCAAATTAATGAGAATGGGTAATTTTGATATTTGGGAGAGAAATTGAAAAATGGATTAAAGAGGTTGGTTGATTTGTGAATATAAAATTTTTGGTGGTCTGTATGTAATTGTCCCGTAAGAATATTGACTAAAACTCACAATTCCTTAGAAAATATAACAGACAGAGTAATATTTAAACAGCATTATATGGCCATCTTCCACAATATTTTCTCTCCCTATTATTTTAAGCAAAGTTGAAAGTTGAAACTCTAGAATGTGGCTGCAAAGTCAAATATGGGACCCACATCATCACAAAGTAAACGGACTTTCCATTAGCACAGGCCACACCGTAATCTTAGATAACGACCGAAATGGTAACAAAAGAAAATTTCTGTACCGCCATATGTAATAAAAAGAATATTGAAGATGAATTCATATTAATAATAATTAATATCAACATATTTTAATGAAAAGTTATATAAACATATTTTAATAAAAATTTTATGTTAATATAACCTTTTTTTTTTTGGTATGCATCTTTTTTTCAAGAGATATGTTATCTTTTAATACATTGAATTATTAAAAGATCTAATTAAATTATAATATATACATATATATATATATCATTAAACTAGTTGACAATAAAATTGAATTCTTAAGACGATCACAATTATTTTCCCATCTTGATCAATCTTTCAAATTTGTAATAATTGAGTTGTATCTATCAAATAATTTAATCATATTGAGGATATATTTATCCCCAATTAAATCTTAGATTGTTTAGATTTATTTTTATTATAAAAAAAAATAATTAGGGTAATTATTTTTATTTGTATAATAAAAATAATTACCCCAATTGATTGTTTTGATATTAGCTATTTACACATATATATCCCCCAATACCAAAGTATTCACACATCCAACGCCTAAAATTTTATTTTCTTGCATTTGGATGCCATCCAAAATCTTTTATATAACCTCAATAACTTTCAAAGACTAAAATATATCTTTTCACGCTGACAGATATGCAAAAAATTGAAGTATAGGAGTTACAGATGTAAAAACATAAAAAATAGAGTGGTATGCATGTAAATCCTCCATTATAGTTATAATTTAAAAAAGTTTTAAGAAAAGAAAATCCAACCTAAAGAAACCTTGATTAGAATTATTCCAGACTCATATTAAATCCATCAATAAATTAATCCCAATCACTGATATATATATATATATTTAAATATAACTATATCTCCTCTTATTACAAAAAGCAAAATAATAAAATACAATGAAAGGATAAATGAAAACCTCAATCAATCACCAACTCAAAATACATAGAAATCAAACATAAAAACAGTAACCCTGCAAATCATCACCAAAAAAAATCACCCAACTTCACTTCATCTACCAAAGAGCAACCGCCATAAAAACCCAGGCAGCCGCCCCCGCCACAATCCCGAGCATTGACGTCGGAGGGACCATGGAGCCGCCGCTCGGCGGGGAGCTTCCCGGCTGGTCCCCGGCAGTCGGCGAAGGTGCCGGACCTTCCTGAGAGTCTCCGGGAACGGGGGAATGTGTCGGGGAAGATGGGCCGGCAGCGACGGTGATGGCTACCTTTTGGTTCAGGGAGCAGTGGCCGGCAATGGTGCAGATGAAGTAGTGTTCGCCGGCGGAAGTGAGGGTGACGGTGGCTGGCCCGGTGGACAGGGTGGGGCCCACCTGGTTGCCGTTACTGCATACGTTGTAGCTCGATTTCGGGACCTCCGCCACTGTGTGAGCGCTGCTTACGAAATTAAACACTGTAGACACGTGAACAGATTATGAGGCCGTTATGCTTTAATTTTTAGTAAACGGGAAATGAATTTTCAGGCTACATAAAATCTGAGACATTTAAATAACATAAAAATAATATCATTAATTAATTTTTATATTTACATATATATTTATATTATAATTCTAATGAATAAAATCATGCAATCGAGTTCAAGCGATGAATTAATTATTCCGGTCAACATAAATTAGAAAGTAGTCAGGAATTGATTTCATTAATTAGATTGAATAGCTTAAAGTTTTGAACTAAAAGAACATAATTCTTGTCGTCTTACAAAACCATTAATTTTGATTGCAAAAAACTTTTACAAAATTTACTATTTGCATTCCATAAAATAAATCGAATATAATTTTACCCAGAGTATCTCCAACGACGAATTGCTGCGAATCTGCCCACTTTGGATAAAAGCTGGCGTTAGGCGGGATGGTCCACCCCGTCGAACCCCCAACTGTATGACTCGTGGCTGCCGAGATCATTGGAACAACAACCGCAAGGCTAGCTAAGAACACGGCGACCACCATCGCCGGCCGTCCACCTAAACCTCCTCCGGCCATCTCTTCTTCTATATCTCACTTTAATCTCTCTGTCCTAAGGAGAGTATATATAATAATAGCTTCCTTCTACTTTTGGATGGGAATATGATCATGGAGCGCTTCTATTTATAGACGGCAAGCCAAACATTTCATCGAAATTTGCAGATACATCCTTCCGAAATCATTTATTCTGTATTGTTTGAAACGGTATTGAATTTCCGCACGCGGGCATCGTAATGTGAAAAGAAGGAAGGCTGGGTTGGTTGCTGAGCGGAGCTTAACCTAATTGTTCGCGTTTTTTGACCGTTGAAGTCTTCAACGGTTGCCAGCTGGCACTCCTGCAAATTTTTTTTTTCCTCAGCCAATTTGGCCTGTTTTATCTTACTGTATGTCGTGTATGGGATCGACGCAGTTTCGTGCGCCGTGCCTAACATGTGCCAAAAGCGGGGGAAGTTTTCCATCTTTCATATGCGACTGTTTTTCTCTCATAGTTTTATAGATTATAAATATTTCGATAGAAGTAAAATGGGGATATGATTGACTTGGCTCAAAATAATGAAAGAAAAAGGGCTTTAAGAGAATTTTGTCAAGGAAAAAGGGGAAGAGAGAAACTAGAAGGCTAGAGATGAGATTTTATGTTTACACTGTCAATAAAGAGCTATTTACACAGATACCGCCCAAATCCTCTATATTTACATATTTAACGCCTGAATTTGAAGTTTTTTTCACATTTATACCTCCCGACCTAATCTTTCATAACACATAAGAAATAGCACTATTTAGCTTCTTCTTTTTTTTGAGATATTTTTTTGCATGGGTATTTTTCGCTATATATATATATATATATATATATATATATATATATAGAATTGAGTGGTATGTATGTAAATCTTTCTAAAATATAAGAGAAATCTACATAAATACCACACAATTCTTAATTATTTACATTTTCAAGAATAAAGGTTTGATATTTACAATTATAGCATTTTGGTTTAATAAATTTAAACATGAAAATGTGTACTTCACTTTTTGAAAGTTAGTAATAGCATTATTTTAAAAGTGATGTCAAAGATTTTCTGTTATATGTATGTAAATACTAAGTTTAGTTGTTAGGTATATATATTTATAAGAATTGTGTGGTATATGTAAATAACCCAAAATAGAAGTAAAAGATTTTATCTGGTCTCCTTGAATAAAAAATAAAGAAATGTCTCTGAAAGTTAATTAACAAAAGTGAGTAGTAAAAAAAAGAAAAAATTTGTTGGAGGGCTTGTGAGGTTGTCATGAGAGTATTAGTTTGTCTGTTGGTTTTGTTGGAGCTATAAAGTTGAGCTTTACTTAATGAATATAGTTTAGCTGGTATGAGGATGTTAAGAATTATAATAGAAAATAATTTATTCATATAAGAAGTTATGAGGAATAAATTATTTCCTTAATATAATGAGATATTTTCTTTCCTATTTTATATTTATTTCCTTAGATTAAGATTTATTTGGTTTCTTATTTTATGTTATTTCATATATCTCATAATAATTAATATGAATTAATTATTGGAGATATTGTATGATATATCTTTCATTTTTATTATTTTTCCTATTATAGAGTTCTTGTAAGGGTTATTTATACCTTCGTTCATATCAATGAAATAATTAAGTGTTTTCACATTATTCTGAAATTCAACATGGCATCAGAGTGAGGTTCGTACCCTAGCCACCGGTCCTCCTTTGAGAATTTTCGGAGTCCCTTCGTGCCATCCTCTGTGCAGGAAGGGAGGGACACTCATCTTGATATTTGAAATAATGACTTTTTCTTGTTCATCAAATCCCTAATTCCCCGCCACCTTGTTAGTTTACAAAAGCCATGGAAAGTATCACAAAGATGCGCTCCCATAGTTCGATCTCGATGCTGCCTTGGAGTCCGAACCAGAAGCGCTATCCCTATCGTCGTCTCTAGGTCTGCACATCGGCATCAACCTCAGCAGCATGGTCGTCAAGCCTCCAGCCAACAATAGTGGAGGGAGCGATCTTGACATCAGATATGACACCGATGATCGCCATTGTGGTTCCCCGCCGTATCAGCGCCGACTTAATTCTCCACAAGATGTCCATCACTGTGATTCTCCGTCGTCCAGACGACGTCGTGGAGGCTACTCGCCACCGCCATCACCTAGAAATGCATGGGCTGATGGTTTGGAGGATTCTCCTTCTCCGAGGACTTTTAGAAAGTAGGGGGATCTAGAAAGAGATATCACTTTACCTGAAGTTGATGAAATTTGGCTAGACATTGCACACAATAGGTATTGACAACAAATTGTCATAGAACAAAGACCATACTATTGCACCTATTGCAAGATGTTTGTTCACACACTTGACAAAAGTTTCAAAGTCCACTCCAATCTGAGATCCAACCCTCAAGTGCCTCACCACACTAGTCAAGAACCATCTATTCCACCTGTTGTGATAGTGGAGACTACAACTAGAGAGAATTAGGGGAGTAAACGAGCCGAACACGAGCAAGCCAAGCTCAGCTTGTGTTCGGCTCATTTATATTTCGAGCTCAAAAAGTGTGTTCATGTTCGGCTCGTTTGCTTAACGAGCCGAACACGAGCTATTCACAAACAAATAGTCTTTTTAACAACCCTAATGATGTAGCCATAAGACACTAAGGGTTTGAGCAAGATTTAAAAATTATTATTTATATTACAACATCATTTGAATCTAATTTAATAATTTTTATTCTATTTTCTTAATCAATATTGTAATTGATTATAAATCTTTGTAGCCT